>CAIGRP010057233.1:0-45928 GCA_903798385.1 Fraxinus cuspidata
TATAAATATATCATTTTGCCCCTCATTTATTTTGTCCAGTTAAAACTGTAATTTCACTGTTATCTAATGACATTATGGAATCAATGATTTGGATCATGACTGCAGCAAAATGAAAAGTTTGGAATTGAGAGCGTAAAAAAAGATTAGGATGTAATTTGAAGCAAAATGAAAAGTTTGGGACCTTCGCTGCATTTTCCCTACACTCATTGACAATGACAGCTAAGTGCTTATTTCTCAACGAACAAATAACGTGACATTATAATCTTATGACCGTTGGATTACGATCATAATTTCAATTATTTGCAAAATCAGCGGTGATCCTCATCTCTTTCTCTCCTCAGATGAAGAATAAAGGAACCTCTTTTTGCGAAAATACGCTGTTTGATTCTTTGGAATCGAACCGTGTTAATCTCTCTTCCCCCATTCTGCTTTTTTCTCCACTTTTTCATGAAATACTTTTGTTTCTACTTATATGTATGCTTTCTAGAAGAATAAACCAAATTATATGAAGGAAAAAAAAGCAGAAATAGACGAATTGAATAAAATTAAATGTTTGGTATTAGGCATTTATGGAAAAGACAAAGTGGGCATCCATTAATTTTGTACAAGGTTAAATATTTGGAAGTGGAATATTGAGATTCTTGTGAAGTATCAAATTTTACCAAGTGGGCATCGCATTTTTATGCATAAGATTGAACTTTTGAGAGTGGGCATCTGAGATTTTTGCAAAAGTATGGATTTTTGGATTTGGGTATCTGAGATTTTGGCAGAAGATTGAATATTTGGAACTGGGCGATTAAGTTTTGTTCATAAGATTGGACTTTTGAGAGGGAGCATCTATATTTTTGCAGAAGAGCGGATTTATCGAATTCGGCATTTGAATTTCCTCAAAAGATTGGATTTTTGGAATTGGGCATCTGAGATTTGTGAAAGTGGGAATTTGAGATTGTTCCGAAATGGCAACAATTGAAATGGATAGCGTGGAGTGTGTATCTTCATCAGATGGAATTGAAGATGAAGATATCCAGTCATCAGTTTCTTCTCATCATCCTATTGAATACTCTTCAAAGCCTCACAATATACTTCTCTCTGGAATCGGTCCCACAAGCGTCCATGAATTGCTCGAATGCCCGGTTTGCACCAAATCTACGTACCCTCCAATTCATCAGGTATTCTTCGTCTCTCATTTTTTTTTTCTTTTTTTTTTGTAGATGGCTATGCACTTCATGAAAAATGTGTAGATTTATGCATATGATTGTGGGGGTGGGGATGTGGGAACAAAATTGATGTTTTGATGGTATTATGGGTGAATGGTTAGATTTTGTTGGAGGTCAATTTGGGAAATTTTTTATAGAGTACGCTTTCAGCTGTTAAATTCATTTGGATAGATTATGGCTTTGTTAGTTGTTCTAGACCTTTGTTAGATGAAAATTGGAGTATTTGTTGGTATGTTATCATGGTTTTCTTACTTTTGTTTTTAGTCATTGAAAACCTGAGAATGATATTGTCAATGTGAAATATTGCTCTATTGGTTGCAAATGAAATTCGTTCTATGTTTTCTTAAGAACCTGAGAGCATTTTTATTTTTGAGGTGGATTGGATAGTATTCGACAGTTTTAGAAAGAAAAAGAATCTCAAATCTTGTCTATTGAAATGCCAATCTTCTCTAATACTGCAAATGGAACATGCCTAAAAGGTATAGAGAAGGCTGATTGCTGGTATTGTTTCGGTTTTTAAGAACTAATATTTAGAGTATTGGCTGCATAATGCAATAGATCGGGATGAAATGGGTACTGGAGATATTGACAAAGTTATTCTACTGCACTGTTTGAAATGTCTACCGATTGCTTAGAGTTTGATGACTTCATAATTTCAATTTGTTGTATTTATTAATGAAGAGTTCTAAAAAGAACTGTTGAATTTGTCAGAAAATCAATTTGTTCTTCTCTTTGTTTAAATAAAGAAATTGGAGGCTCGTAATGTTCTGAAAATAACATTTGTAGGACCTTTGAGGCTGAAAGACCTTTTGTGATAGTTTTGGCTTTATGGGGAAATTAGACAAGGGGGTTTTCTGTGAAACTCAATCGTCTTGAAGTTTGTTGTATATCTCGACTAATGTAGTGAGGATTGTCAAAATGATTTGTTAAGTTTGGCCTCCATCATGCCATGCATTCAAAATATATCATAACATGGAATCAATTATTCACGCGTCTTGCATTTAAAAATATTTCTGAAGTGGTTGTTATTGATAAATCTCATGCATGCACTCATGTTAGCAAGCGTTGCTTTCATGAGTAACTTTGGTGCAAATCATTACAGTAGATAACGGAGCCTGAACTCTTTGGGCATGTCTTCTCTTTCGTACAAGTCTGCAAATCTTTGTGTATTATTATTACATGTTTGATGTTGTACATAACTTTTCCTTGCATTTTCAGAAGTGCTGGATAAGCAATGGTTGATCTACAATTTAATCTTTTGTAGTGTCACAATGGGCACACTATCTGTTCCACTTGTAGGACAAGGGTGCACAACCGATGTCCTACATGCAGACAAGAGCTGGGAGATATTAGGTGCTTAGCACTAGAGAAGGTAGCTGAGTCACTTGAGCTGCCGTGCAAGCAGTGTTCTTTGGGATGCCTGGAAATATTTCCCTATTACAGCAAACTTAAACACGAGGCAGTTTGCAATTTCAGACCGTACAATTGTCCGTATGCTGGGTCAGAGTGCTCGGTTACTGGTGACATTCCTTGTCTGGTTGCCCATTTAAGAGATGATCACAAAGTGGACATGCACTCAGGATGTACATTTAATCACCGCTATGTAAAGTCAAATCCTCGTGAAGTAGAAAATGCCACATGGAGGACTAGATAGTAAGTACTGAAGAGTACTAAGATAGATAAGAAGCTAATATCTTCTTCATTATATTATCTAGTTTTATCTCATATTGTATACCAATCACGCACTGCAAGCGTTTTTGTTTATGGGACTTTGTGCGTATGTTTTTCCATGATACGAAACAACTTGTTAATGTGTTAAATACAGCTCAATTGTCAATAAGCACCATTTTTCTTTCCTTACTACAGGATGATTGTTTAGCATGTGACATCAAGGTTTTGATCAAAGGGGAGAAAATTAGACCTGCTCTCGGAGTTTCCTACATTGGCATTTTGCACCGTGTTTCTTTTTTGCAATGGCAAACACAGAATATAACCCTCAGATTAATGTTTCTGTGCTTTGTAGTTCTAAGCACATGAATCTTGCATTCATCTTGTGACCCTTGTATTCATGCAAGATGGTCTTTGTTGATTCATAAGAAATTTTATACAGGATTCAATCGTTTCCTTACTACCTCGTAATTTTTTATATTATTGAAAGCGGCCCAAGGAGCCGTCGCACATCAAGACTAGCTACGGTTTTCTCATCATTGAAAGTGAGCTTATGAGTCCTTGCATCAGGAGGCTAGCTCATAGTTTACTTATTATTGAAGGCGAGTCTCCAAGCCATAGCACTTAAGGATTGGCTCGTGATTTTTTAATTATAAAGACGAGCCTTAGCTCATGATTTTCTAATTATTAAAGACGAGTCTTAGCTTGTGATTTTTTTATGAGAGAGGATTGCATAGCCTATGTCTCGCCATGCGATTTCATTGATCGCATATGGCTCGTCTTGTCTTGCGAGAGGATTGTATCACTTATGCATCACTATATGAGGTCTTATTGTCGAAATTTATCATGCAAACAGACAATGTTTAACGTTTAAATTTAAGTGAGTACAATTATAAAAAAAAATTATTATTATAAATTTATCCATGTTGAAATGTACGAGTGATTCATAGATTAACATTTCTCAAGTGATAATTAGTGCAATCATTATAAATTTGAAAGACTACGATTATAAAAAATTACTTCAAAAATAGACCCTCTTTGAAACTAACAAGTGAAAATCGAAAAGTAAAATAATAAAAAATTAGGTACATATCCCCGTTTAGTTTAACTGAAAAAAGTTTCTTTATATATTTTATTAAAAAAATTTAAACTGAAAAAAGTTTATTTATATATTTTATTAAAAAAATTGAAATGTATGTTTAAAAATTTAATAAAAATTATGAATTTCACCTGTGATTAAAAATAAATATAAGAAAAATTAAATTTTAAAAAATTGTGGCAGACTGGGACAATAGTATACATGCATAATAGTATATATTCATATTCAAAAGAAAAAATAAGAATTATAATGCTAACATTAACACAATCCCCAAAACCCTAAACGAACACCTGGTCTAGCCACGCAGTCCATACAAGAAACACGCTCAGGTTGTGGAAAAGAATTAGGGTTTTTTTTTTTTTTTTAAATTATTGATTTTTGTAATGAATTCCTCATATTTGGGTAATTTGCTTCCGCCGGTTCTCTCTCCTCTGCAATTGAATCGTTTCTCTCTCTTCTACTCACGCTCATCTCTTTCATCCACAACTCGTAAGCATTCTCTCTCTATAAGCATTTGCACGTGTGATGCGATGTCGTTTTTCAAACCTTAGCGTGTTGTTCAGAACCTTGACTATTTTTTTTATATACATTTTATATGAAAAGAAATTTTAGGAAAAAACATTGGGAAAACCGTTAATGCACAAACTAATGTGCGCGCGTTGTGGTTGGGCATCTAGTTTGTTTAATTTGTGTTCCTACAGTCTGCTTGTTTCTTTTCTCGGTTGCATTTGTTGCCTGATTTGGCCAATTTTTTCCCTTGTGAACTAACATAACTTCTATTTTCTTGAACTCAACATTTTTTGGATGTGGGTGCGGTATTGCCTTCTCTAAGTGTTGGAATTGACAACAGTTTCTACATTTTGGCATGAATTTAAATAATTCACAGTGTGGCTTATATTTGTTGTATCCGTATATTAAATCCAGAGGTTCTAATTTATATTAATACTCTCGAGTTTGTAATTTCGTCATAGTGCACAAGGGGGATTGTAGGAAAAATAAGTACTTTTGACTGTAATAACATGGGAATAGTGCATAAGGGCTCTCGACTGCTTATTTGGCTTTACCGATCAGTGTTATAGTTTTTAGACATCGAACCTTCTTTAATTAAAAAACTACATCAGGAGACTTATAGGCGCTGCTGCTACATTTTATTTATTTGTTATCCCTGACCTTGCTTTGCTTTTTGTGCTTGTGATAATTTTTTTTGTGGTTGCGATGAAACTAGACAGGTATTCTTAGAGCAACATCTCGAAGACTTTTTATTGTTGCAAAGGCACAGTCTCTATCAAATATGGCTAATGTGAGTTCCCATAAAAACACATCGTAAAACCATATAATTTGACAAATGAATGATTTGCAACTATGCTTTATATCTGCTGCTCACGGCGTTGGTTCTGGTCCAGCATGTTGTTGACCTGGATCAAGAGAATATTGGGAGTCTCAAGCAACGAATAGCAAAGATATTTGAAGAATCATTAAGATTAACTGTCCCTGATGAGTTGGATGTAGAGCCTGCAATTGCTCCATGCCAAAATCCTAAATTTGGTGACTACCAATGGTATGCTTGTTCTTTTTATATTGGAGTCCAGATCAACGTGCTTCTTTACATGACCTTATAATAACTGCTTACTAATAGGACAACACTTTCTTGTTGGTAGCAACAATGCAATGGGCTTGTGGTCAAAGGTTAAAGGCAAGTGTACGCAGTTCAAAGGCCCCCAACCAATAGGACAGGTATTGATGATTATATTTGCCATATCTACGTCATGTTATATTGACGGGAAAAATATTGTGGTTGTTATATCATGCCATATGTCTTAAATTGATAGCATCAAGTATTTATTAGTTACATTTACATTTTTAGGCCATTATAAAAAATCTTCCTTCATCAGAAATTATAGAATCGTGCTCAATAGCTGGACCCGGCTTTGTAAATGTTGTATTGTCTCAGAAATGGATAGCAAAGGTGATTGATTTTTCAAACTTCTCTCTTTTTGGTTGAACATTTCTATTTATCATTCTTGTTTATGAAAACCTTACCTAAAGCCATACAGAGTATTCAAAGGATGCTGGTCAATGGAATCGAAACATGGTCTCCTAAGCTTCCCTTCAAAAGGGCAGTGGTTGACTTCTCCTCACCAAATATAGCAAAAGAAATGCACGTCGGGCACTTGAGATCCACTATCATTGGAGATACACTGGCACGTATGCTGGAATACTCAAATGTTAATGTTCTACGGAGAAACCATGTTGGTGACTGGGGCACACAGGTAAATGTCTTTTTTCTGCTTATTGCTCTGCTGTGGGCAAATATGGACGTGGCATGCCCATATTTATCAGGGTATTGTCGTACTTTCCTTTTTATTAGGTACTCTGTTTACTTTTGGTTTACCTGCACTAATTCAAGGTGTGAAAGAAAACATAAATTTCGTTTTATGATCCTGCTAATATTTATTGTTTCTTTTCTCTTGGAGCAATAGTGATTGATACCTTCTATTATTTATTTATTTTTTAGCTTTCTATACTTGATTGCTCCATTCAATAGTCTATTTTCGATTGATCCAAGTTTTTTTTTATCAAATTTAGAACTCAAAAACAATGTCATCTTTATTTCTTTCTTTCCCTTTTTTTTTTCCCCATTGGAATGAGCCAATACTCAACAGCATTTACTTTTGCCTTGTTGGATATCTTTGTAAGATATCTAGAAATTTATAGTTACACAGTTTTATCTTGAATTTTTGACTGATGTAAAATACGAGTTCCTATCAAGTGTCTAAATTATATGTTTTGCAGTTTGGCATGCTAATCGAATACCTTTTCGAAATGTTTCCAAATGGGCAAGTTAATGATCAAGCCATTGGAGATCTGGAGGTAAGGGAAGAAATTTCAAACACTATCTGGTCCTTCAAGATCCCGTGTTTTATGTTCGTGCTTTCTTCAATTTGAGTTTGAAACTTGTTAAGTACATCATTTTTATCATATCATAGATGGTGAGTGGTAGCACCATTTAGCACTACTTTTTTTATTGTTACATGAGTAATAAAGTAGAATTACTCTATATATCAATTTATCTTGATTAAAAAAAAAAGGACTTTTGTAAGGATTACGACTTATCTAATGATTGTTAATATCACTTGAATAGAAGAATATGTTTTCTGTGCCCTGCCAAGTAGCTTTTCAGATAGAAGATTGAGTACTTAAATAATTCGGTGCATTACACTAATCAAATAAATTGTAGCATTTAGCTTTCAGTTTTGATTTGTGAGACGCCTTGTTTTTGAAAATTTTTGTAATGACTAATGACTCTTTGTTTAAGCAAATTAGTGCTGGAGGAGAGTGAAAAGACTATTCTCTTTGGCTGTTATGTCTAATTTTTCTACAGTAATTGATTAGATTCCATCTACTGCCTTGGTCTCAACTCTCAATTGTTGGTTAATTGATAAAGCATTATATGTTACTCAAAAGTTAGGCATTGAAGTTAAGGTGAGGTTCACTGTGATTTGTTATGTGAGCCAATGACATTGAGAGAGGTCAAAACACTGATTATTCAGCAAAAAACAGATGTCAAAAAGCTAGTATGTTATTGGAAAAATCTGTCACATGTTCGTTTGACATCCTTTTCTCTCTTTATTGAGATTTAAACTCCATGGGATCACGATGTCAATCAGAAATCAAGGCCTCCTTTTTCCTTTGTGGCTAGGTTTAAAGCACAAGAAAGAACTTTTGTTTTGGTGTTATTAACGTTTATTTGCTCTGTCATCTGTGTAAGCATACTTGAAGAATAAATCTAGTTATTGCATTTCATTGGGAAAAAGGTTTTTATAAAGTAGGATGCACAAAGGTTCTCTTTTTTATTCTAGTGTGGCTTTTCAGGCATTTTACAAGGCATCGAAGCAGAGATTTGACAGTGATCCTGCGTTTAAAGAGAGGGCCCAACAGGCTGTGGTCAGTCTTCAGGTGAATAACTCGATAGCTTAAGGACTTGGGAATTGTGACTCATTATTGTTACTTTCTTCCTAGCCAAAACATCCCGCATAAATAACCGTTGGTAATAACACTTTAAACATTTTTCTACCATAAAGGCGGAACATCATCTAGTTGTGTGGAAGTCTCTGTTTATCTCATTACATGATTCTCTGACCTTATCCATATTACAGGGTGGAGAAGAGAGGTATCGGACAGCATGGACACAAATTTGTGAAATCAGTAGAAGGGGATATGAAAGGGTTTATGAGCGGCTTGGAGTAGAGTTAGAGGAAAAGGTGGCGAATTTTTCTTACTACCTTGTGAAGGTTTATTGTAAAACTTGCGGTAAATATTGTTTAGAAAGGTCCAATAACACTGTGAAATAAGCAAAAACAATGCAATAATGTATTTTGTTGCATAATGAGCATACTTTGTGCAGGATTATTTCAGTGTTAAGTAAGCTATTTTTTGAACATGTCAATTGCATCCTGAAAACTTAAAACATTTCCTAATTGCCTAGACCTTGTTTCTGGTCGAGTGAAACAATATTTATTGCCTTAGTTTTGAATTATATTTTGGAAATCCAAGAAGGTTTAATTAACAATAGGATCACACAGCTGACTGAAGATGATATGGTATCTAACAATATTTCTTTTTGCCCCAATGACAGTGAAATTTATATGATGTTTTTGATATTTAACTATTTTTGACTGGGTATTGAGCTGTACTTATTTTAGTTTTCAATTTTTTCAGGGAGAAAGTTTTTACAATCCATATATTCCAGGGGCGTTGGAGTTGTTGAGCAAACATGGATTAATTGAAGAAAGCGAAGGAGCTCGTGTTATTTTTATTGAAGGGAAAAATATTCCTCTTATTGTTGTGAAGAGGGATGGTGGTTACAACTACGCTTCAACTGATCTTGCTGCATTATGGTTAGTTCCGAACTTTATGTGTTTATTATTGGATGCATGGTACGTCGTCCATTCATGGAGATTCTCTCTAGTTGTCTGTGTCAGTTTATCTTACAGCCTTCTCTAAATTACACAATGGGATTAATTTAACTGTCAGAAAATTCTTTCACATCAACATGTAGAGAATTGGTCAGTGGTAATGCTGATATCTTCTAAACCTGATAAGATGTTATAACTCAACCAAATGGCAATTATGTGACTGATTTCAGAACTTAACTGCATTATATATGGTGTTTCTGCTCATATGCAATAATAAGGTATCGACTTAATGAAGAAAAGGCGGAGTGGATTATATACGTAACTGATGTTGGCCAGCGAGAGCATTTTGAAATGGTCTTTACGGTAAGTTATGATGTTCTTGTCTTACTCCATGCCTACATGGTGTATCAACCTATATTTACTGCCTCTTAATCATAAGTGCTGTTAAGTTTTAAGTCTAAATATCTCTTCCTCCAATTTTCTTTCAGGCTGCCAAACGAGCTGGTTGGCTTCCAGCCGAAGATAATAAGTATCCGAAAGCTAGCCATGTAGGGTTTGGGCTTGTTTTAGGAGAAGATGGAAAGCGATTCCGCACTCGCAGTACTGAAACTGTCAAATTGGTCGATTTACTTGATGAAGCCAAAAGTCGATGCAAAACAGTTTTAATCGAAAGAGGTAAAATAATAGTTGCTTCCGGAAAATCCTTATATTTGTTGTCTGCACTCCAACGATTATGCGTTCAGTAGAAAATCAGTTTTTGCCAACTTTCTATTCATATGATATGTTAGTGGGGCTGCTAATGTCTGATTTAAATTTTTTGGATCTGAATGTATATCATGTATGCTTTTCATTTTATGACCAGGTAAGGCTGATGAGTGGACTGAGGAGGAGCTTCATAGAACTGCAGAAGCAGTTGGATATGGTGCCGTAAAGTAGGTTTCTTTTCTTGCCTTTGCATACCTGTTTTCTTGATTTTTTGACATCTCCTGTTTAATTAGAGTGCAGAAAGCCTAACTTACTAATTGGTGCAATAAACACAATATCTTGGTACAAGGATCATGATATCTGTTAGTATATGATCTGGGATTTATTTTCAGTTTGAGATAAGTAAAGCAAACCTACCGTATTTATTTTTCAGTGTGAGAAACTTTTAGCTATTCATAGAAAATAAGCTTGGTGGAAGGATCAAACACTTATCTGCTTGTTTAGTTCTAGATTTCAGTTGTGGATTTAGATTAGGTTCCACATATACACAGGCATGTGAGCATATACATAGCGTGTTGGTTTGACAGATGACGTGCTCATACTTGTTTGCTTACTTTTTTACTGACATCTGAACTAATTTAATTTTGACGGATATTGAACAGATATGCTGACCTGAAGAATAACAGAACGACCAATTATACCTTTAATTTTGATCAGATGCTTAGTGATAAGGTGGGTTCGCAGGATTTAATGCGTTATATTATGGGAAGAAAATATGTAAGGAACAATTTTTAGTCTATGCAATGTTATACGAAGTTGGGTACTTTGGTATAGGATCATATTAATCTTGATGGACAGTCCTTTGCTGTAATAAAGTATTTTATATCGATGTAGTTCTTAATTCTCCTAAATTCCCTTTATCACAGTGCCTCAACTGAGTGTTCCCTATTTCCTTCCCCAGTTAGCCTCTATTTAATTCTTTTGGCGTACTAGTATTATTTATTAAATAATCTTCAATCGTTCAGTTTACACCTGATTGCCTTTTCTTTTATGTGCAGGGAAATACTGCTGTGTATCTGCTGTATGCACATGCTCGAATATGCTCAATTATAAGGAGATCGGGTAAAGATATAGAAGAATTGAAAAAGGTAGGATACCGTCCTTGAAGTTTTGTAAAAACTACAATATGCCCTTGTTTGGCTCCTCTCTTCTAAAACTCATTTTCAACCATCGTGTGATCCACTACTTTTATCAACTTTTAAACCACACGTCATTAATTTTTATTAAAATCTATTAAAAATCTGAATTTTAGCTAAACGGAACAGAGGCTATATAAATAGTTTCCTACCTATATTTTTCAATATGTTATATACTAAACCCTTGTTTGAGCCATATTTTGGTTAGAAAATGTATTTTGGAATAGTAATTTTTTGGAGAATGTGTGGTTACAAAAGAAGAAAAGTTTTCGATTTACGTGTAAAATTATTTTATGGAAGAATGTGGAGTTGAAAATGAGTTTTGGAAAAAGGATTTTGAAAAAATGGGGGTCAAACATAGGCTAAATGATTTGTCAAAGGTTAAAATGTTATGCCTTTTATTCATTTAGGTCTTAATATGCATTATTCTAAATTGTGAAAGAAAATAATAATTCCCAGTAAGGAACAATTTCCAAATCTGATCAATTTAACTTGTCTTCAAATTTCAATTTGGTCTTTTACAAGTAGGGTACTTGCATCATTATTTTGTATTCAAGCTTGACAACTTCTGACGGTTGCTTGGCTTCTCATTACTGGCCTAAGAGTGCCTCCAATTTTTAGCTTGAAATTTTTAGCAAATATGTTAGTGGCAGCTGGGAACATATTCAGCGATCATGTTTAACTGAGCTTAGTAAATAAATTATGTCGATTCACACAAGTTTGAATAACTTACGATTTTCTTAGTTTTAAGTAAAAAGATGGATTTAGTTATTTGAAGGTAAATCTTATAGTCAAAATAAGTAACATACTTGTTTCCAATATCTTACCGTCAGAAGTTAATTATTTAAAACAAACTTATTTACTCGTAACTGGACTTTTAGAGCTTAGCTAAACGCATTCAAAGTTCACAGTTCTTTTTAATTTACAATTTGAACAACTTGTTGATTATGTTTGTGATAGGTTGGAACTTTAGAGTTGGCTCATCCCGATGAACGCGTATTAGGACTTCATTTGCTCCAGTTTGCCGAGGTAATAACTTTCCTGGGAGATATAACCACGTGTAAACATGTAGCAATCCCTTGGATGCGTTGACATTTTCTTATATTTACCTCATTGTGTTATTTTTGGGTTTTGCTTTCCTTCCACACTTTGCAGATTGTTGAAGAGGCATGCACCAATCTTTTGCCGAATGTGTTGTGCGAATATTTATACAATTTATCCGAAGACTTCACGAGATTTTATACCAACTGTCAGGTATGAAGCATGAATTTATATTTCACCAAAAATTGAAGTACAAATATTTAAGAAAATAATTGAATCCCTTCTCTCTTTCGTAATGATGATTATGAGGGTTGCTTGAGAAGAAAGGGTAGGTATGTTGCTTGCTGGCTTGAGCTATTTATGTGCATATCAAAATGAAATGGTTTGAATAAGAAATCCAATTCCAAGTTTAGAAACTGAATGAGAAGATTTGCCTTGATGATAGTTAACTCCAATGAGCCTGGAAGGCTCAAAGTTCATCTTGTTTTCCTAAAATCAGTTTTGCTAAGGCTGTAGTGCATAACTGCTGCATATTAATCTGGAATGGAGTTATTGAGATGGAGAAGGGAATTTTTTGAGATTGTTCTCCTATCAAATGGTTTATGAGTGCCACGTGTTGAAGCACGCTCTCTTTAAGTTCCATCTCCCATATATTAGCTGGATTCTTGATTTCCCAAGTCTGGAATTAAAAATTTAAGGCTTTACTTGACAAAAGCATTTGCTGAGTGCATCTTTGTTAACACACCGATTATTGTCCTTGGCTGCGAGTTGAGGTGTAAAAATGGACGAGCGGTCCGGATAGGTCTATAATGCAGATTCTAATTGATTGATTAGACTTAGCCCTCAAGAAGAAAAGGTTTTTATAACAAATATTGGAAAAAGCTTGAACTCTCTATAGGCCTTGAGCGGTTAGCCCCAGCTAAGTTTAGCAGGCCTAAAAAAGGGGCCAAGCGAGCTTGATTAGAATTATACGACTAGGAAAAAATTGTATTATTCCATATTTTGCTGCTTACAACTTTTATACGTCCACTGCATCGTACAATATAATGACAGATTCTTGTAAGTCTGGATTCTAATTACCCCATGATGAAAGGGCTTTAACAAAACAATTGCACGTCTTTTGGATCATGTTTACTAGTCTTTTCAACCTCTTGTTTGAAATCAATGCAGGTTGTTGGCTCAGAAGAGGAGACTAGTCGACTCTTGTTGTGTGAGGCAACAGCAGTCGTCATGAGAAAATGCTTCCATTTGTTAGGCATCACACCTGTATTCAAAATTTGAGCCGTTAGTGGAATCATGCTTGACGTGTATTTTTTGTGTTATTGCTGCAAGTTGGATCCACCTTGTTTTTAAGCGTTGAGAATCTTGATAGCGATTAAATGAGCTCTAGCCCTAAAATGTTTCTTTTGGTTTGACAACCAAAAAATTGAACCAAATATTTGTTTCCAGGGTAAGCCTTGAGCTTTTATATTTTTATATTCGAAAGTGTTGTTTGCCAGTGTTCTATTCTACAAATGCACGCTATTGAGTAAAAGTTCTACTAAATAGCCGATGCTGCGGATCATACGACTTGGAAATGGAGTTATTATTAAATGTTCCTCTCGGCTTAAAAACCCAAAAAAAAAAGAAAAAAAAAGAGAGAACCAAAAATATTTTAATTAGCGAAATGGGGCAAATATACCAAGCCTGTGTTCAAATTGTGATTCTGGTTCAAAACTATCAAATTGAGGGACACTTTCGTTAAATATACTTTCGGCCTGTGTTAAATATACTTTCGTTATATATATATATATATTCTAAAGATGAAAATTTCATGTAACATCCAATCCAGCTTACCCCACCACCATACGCAAAAGCCACACCTCACAGCCAACGCTTCACCATCGAAAACCATCTTTAGAACATCAATTTTTGTTCCATTTAAGATGGTGATGGTGAGGGAAGACTTTAGTGACCTAACGTGCTGTCGGATGCATAAATTGCAGAGGAGACCACTCGGGCAGATACTTCATTATAAGCAGGTCAAATTTACTGAAGCTAAACAAAATATATTTGTTGTTAGATGCAAACAGCAAAGCCACGAGATATGCCACACACACACACAGCTGAACGCTCCCTTCCCCAGATATGGTATCAGAATCCATCTTTGTCCCCTAACTTTCGTCATTTTACATTAATTGCAATACTACTGACAAATAACATCCATAGAGATGATAATCAAAGCTGAGTTCGAATTAGGATTCTTATTTGACAGAAGTAACATACAATCATCAGCTGTTGCTACTATACAGAGGAATGGTTTTTAATCATGCAGCAAAACTGGTACAAAGATATAATAAAACATGGATGGGTAAATTCACGATAGTAATCTAGCAAGTTCAGAGAAAAACGGATTTGATGTAGGTCAATCCGTCTGCTATTAGCCACATGGAGTGAGCTTCTTGTTACCTGCGCCACGAGGGTTGTCGTCTTTCCAGTCGTCCCAGGCTCTTGCCTTCTCTTGGGCACCATCATCATATTCCTCGTCCTCCTCTTCACCTGGCCTTGATTTCCGGTTATCCTTATACCATGAGGAGTTGGCTTCTTCCATAAGCTGCATATTCCTCTCTTGCCATTTATTCATTATATCCATCTCCTTCAACCCAGCTTCCTCTATGCTCATTGTTGGTAACCTGCAAATTAGTACAAAATTTCAGCAATTAAACACCAATTGCATTCTCAGTAAGGTGGATTACTGCAAAAGTACAATAAACAAGTTTTGAACTTTTTTTTTTCTCTCTTTTTTAATAATGTCTAATGTCGTTTAGTACACCCAACCAATCACGCCACATGGGATTGTCCAATGATAGTTTATTATCATTTTCAAATAGTTGCGTTAATTCCATTTATAATGCAAACATACCTATAATGGGGCTGGAAAACCTGAGCTGCCATTCTTTCCCGTTCACTTGTTGGGTTTTTGGCCACAAGACTTGTTGGTCCAAAAATCATGGGCTGGTGCTTGTGCTCATGAGCCTGCGAAACATTAGCTCTCCCCTCTATAACATCTTGAGCAAAAGTAGCACATGTGATTGGAGGTGCAGGTTTTGAATATCGAGCTCGTGTTGCAGCATTCCGATGCCAGGTCTCGGCTTTCTTGGTGCGCTCGTCAAGAGTAAGCTTTGAAATTTCAATGTCCCCTTCCTGTGGAAAATAGCATATCACCAGGTGCATCTCAATGGCTTAACTGATTATTTAGCATGACATTTGAAAGAAAACTCTTAAGCAGCATGTTTGGCTAAGCTTAGAAAGTTTATGTATAGATAAATAAATGGTAAATAACATTTAAAATAAATATTTATTTAATTGTGGAAGTTAAAAATGAGTAAATTCTTTGTTTTGAGTGCGAGGTGAAGAGTTCTTTGCGAGAGGAGTAACTTCTTTACTTAAAACTAGTAAAAAAGTAAGTTAACAAACATGTTTGGAGACAAAACGTTACTTAAAAAAGTAATTTCACACTTTTTTAAACCTTTTAGGTTTAGACAGACATGCTTGCAATTTGGCACCGCCAATTTTGATCATAACAAAGTTGACAACAAGCAACATCATCCTACCCCAAAATTAATGTGCTATACCTGTGACTGCTTTTCTTTTATAGCAGAAAGCATCTCTTCCTCTTTCTTCAGCATTTCCAACAGATCAAAAGCCTTCATACAGTTTATCGAGAGACTTAATTATATAACTACGAAGAACATAAAAAAGGCAAAAAAGCAGCAGCTGGGATGGCACAGAAGATGCTGAAAATTTGGACCAACCTTGCAGAGCACCAAGGATATTGTAGCCAGCCATGCCTACAGAAACAGTAATAATAAGATTCAGCAAAAATTCAGAGAGTTACAACGTGGGTGTAAACAACCATACAAATGGATGAAATTTATCATCTTAAATCCTTTAAGAAGACAATGTAGCATTTGCATCAATATATATTAGTCTACTTGAGATAGTTTGTCAAAATAAGCTTGACATGTGACAAGGATGCAATTTCACAAGGGGAACCAAGTGGTGCTTGGACATCTGTAAATTTGGACATCAACAAGCATTTCCCGAGTAAACAAGCAACCAGTTGAGCCGCAGAAGAAGAAGCCCATTCAATACAGAAGCTCAAAACCATTGTTAGAAGAAATTGTTTTTAAACTGTCCCTTCTACCATCATGTAAAACAGCTAACATATATTTGTTTCTTGTGATAGAAAGTCAGAGTTAGGGAGTAAATTAGGGGAGCATATACCATAAAAAATAAAAATAATGAGTCACAACACATTGAAAGGAGCTAGAATATAATACTTCTCAGGGGCACAGGACAAGAACTCCAAGTGAAACAACTGACCTCTCTTTCTTCTTCTCCATCTTCATCAAGCAGATCTTCTTCCCCTGCCTCAACAGGAGTTGATAATGCGGAGGCTCTAGTTGAACGTCCACGGCGTTCTTTCCACTCCTTTATTTCTAGCAATTTGGACTCAGCAGCTTTTTGACGTTTGAACCGAGCAATCTGAACAGGGTGATATTATTAGTAAATAAAGAGTAGTTGGCTTCAAGCAACAATAAAAGGCAGAATGTGAAAGGTTAAAGAAGCCTAATGAAATAAAGTAAGACATAGGATCTTTGGAACTTATAACAATAAAATTTTATACCTTCTTAGCCCTTTGATCTGCATACGAATTACCACCCAATTGTGCAGATGCTGTTAACTCATCTTCAGGAACAAGATCCATCGCCTCACAAAATGAGACAAATTCCTAATCGTAGAACCAAAGGAAAACCAAGAATTCATGGCATCACTAAGTTTCGTAAGTATTGCTTTCTCTAACAATAAGAATTTGAAAGACACATATACAAGCTTTCTTAAAACATGTTTTTGGCAAAAAACTATTACCTTCAACTTGGCCTGTGAAGCCACAAGACTTTGAATCCTGTCTTCTTGTGCAATTTTCTCCATTAATTCACCAAGATAATATGGCACCTGTATAAAATGTCATGAGATTTAAATGTTATCATTGACCAACTATATCTAAACTTGTTGCGGTACAAATATCAGTTTTTCTAAAATCTCAAACTAAATCCCTGTTAAGCAATATGTGCTATTTATAAGAGAAATAGCAATTCACAAGCATAATTTAGGTTGTAACCACAATAAAAAGTTCACTTCGTTAAAGATTAGCAATAAAAACATACCCTTGACATCATGAATTTACTACTCATAGTCAAAACCTGATTCGCCGAATAAATCCAACCTTTTAATACATCTCATAGGTGAAGCTTCAATTTTAAATCTCTATATATATTATCATCATTTGACATGCATTTCACAAATCAATTAAATTCCCTAAATGAAATCAATAAGCTCCCCATGAATAAAACATAATACTAATGCCTCTTTCAACAAAATATTCAAATTCAGATTAATTCACTAAAAATATGTCATTTCACACAAAACATTATACAAAGCAGATCACATTTTCACAAATTCTAATTTCAGAAGCTTAAAAGTGGTAAAGAAATTCGTTTACAATTAATCGAAATTCTCAATTTCTGATAAACACTTGCCAGAAGATATTTGAGATTGGTAGTGCTAATATCATCCTTAGTCTCATTTGACGAAAATAAGCCTAACTTCCCGATCATATCCTCGCATTGCCTCAACAAGTCGCAACCTTTCTTCACAGTCTCCTATAAAATTAAAAAATAAAAAATAAAAGCCATAAAAAAATATAAATAAAACCAAAAATAATGAAAATCTGAACGAAGAAAAAAACCTGATCGACGGATGATTCAGATGCGGATTGGTGTATTTTTCGAGCCTGTTCGAATAGAACTGGAAGCGATATCTCCTCCATCTTTAATTCGCCCATCGCCGATTTCTTACTAATTTTTTATACAAAAACCCTAGTTTCAAATTCGATAAAATACGGAAAAATAAAATTCAAAGACTGAACCAAGAGCGATTCTGGATGAAAGGGCGAATTTGTGCCGAAGGCGTATGTTAGCCTGCTCGGTGCGCGATACTGGAATAGCGTAATTGAAAACTTGGAGGATCAGCTATGGTCTGAGCGGAATCTGGATTATATCGTTGAACGGCATCACGAAATTCTAGAATGGCCTAGGAGTTGTCAATTAATCGGCCCAGTAATGAATGTCATGTGTTCGGTCCGGTTTATTTGGGCCAGGACTAGTAACGAGACAATCTCGACTGGACAGTTGAGCCTGCAAAGTGTGGGCCATTTATATGAAAAAAATTCGTATTAAGAGTTTAACTATGACCAATTTCAAAATTAGGAAATGAGATTTAAAACTTAATTTATAGTTCACGAATTATTTTGAATCAAAGATCAAAAATTTACAAATTATCAAATGAATCGTTCACAAGTAATTTCTCGATCACAACTTAGTAAATTGTGAGCCACAATTACATTTTTAGATCACATATTATTTATTGATTATAAATTAACAAATTTATTAGTCACATTTTATTAATTTATAATTACAATGAACAAAATAATTGATCACAAACACTCTCCACCATCGCCACCGCAGCTTACTATTCCACAACCACAACCCCCACAAAAAAAATAAAAAAATCCCCAAATCTATTGTCGGCACTGCCATCACCACCACCGCATGTATCAACAATAATCACCATCGCCAATGTCAATGTCAACAAAAAACCACCGCCACCTCCACCTCTACCTCCGAATCTAACAAAGCTACCGCCACCATCATCATTGGATCTAACAACGCCACCATAAGATCCACCCCACTAGATTAATCATCGATCCAACAAAACTCACCTCCGCCAAATCCACCATCACCACTAGATCAACCACCATCTCGATCAACAAAAACCACATCCAAAATATTTAAATCGCTGCTACCACCATTCACCGTACGAGGTGCCTCCAATGATCCCGATGTGGGGGGTACTGTAGCGAGGTCTCGACAACATTGCGATCGGCTTTTGCACGTAACACTGCGTAGAGAAGTCCCACTGGCGGTGGTGCATGGCCTTGTGCATTACTATTCCAACGTTTAAGCGTCTAGCGACAATGATGAGGTAGAGAGAAGAAGAGGTAGAGTAGAGAGAGAATGGATTGAGAATGAAGAAGGAAATGAATATTAGGGTTCGGGTATATAATTAATTGAATTTTATAATATTATTATTTAATATTAAAATATTGTATTATCATCTGATTTTTATATAAATTATAATTCTGATTTTTGAAATGTAATCTTTAAAAGTAGGGCTCCATGTAATTTCCACTTTTTTCAAATCTTTCAATCAAATAATATTTTAAAATATAGTTAATTTTTATGAATTATGGTGGTTATTGTATATATGGAGGTGGTGTATGGTCGTGGGAAGGGTGAAGTGGGGTGGGTGAAATTAGATGGGAAGATTAAGCCCATGTTTGGTTCAAATAAAATCTGATTTTAGTCTCAAATCAAAATTAACAATTAATTTTAACCACAAATTTCATGGGGTTCACAACTTTTTAACCATACATTTCATCAACTTTTAACAAAATCTACTAAAATATGATAATCTATACTAAACAGGGGCTAAATGTTTACTTTTTCTAAATTTTTTATGTGTTAATATGTAGTATTGTTTTAAGTGAGATTTTATTTGTACTTTTAAAAAGTTATGGGATTTTCTTTGCAATTTTTCCTTTTTTTCATTGTTTTATTTTTTTTAATGTTTGTTTAAAGAAGAAGATAAATTCATCAAATAATTGGCAAGATTGAGAAAATAACAAATTTTGCTACATAATTAAAAGGTTGGAGATAATTTATGATAAAATTAGAGATAAAATTGTTATATTTTGCAAACATTGGAAGCAAAAAGTATAAATATCCCTTTCTTATTTGTATTTGATCGACAATTTGGACACTTAGATCAATCCTTCTAAAATAGAGCATCACCACCTCGTATTTGAACGGATATATATTTCTTTTTTTCCTTGATATACATGAGATTAATATTATATAATGAAAAATAAACACAAAGGTCATCGCGTGAGGAGATTGGTTTCACATTATTTAAGATGAGAAGCATTACTTAATTCCTAATTGAAATCTAGTTCCCTCGTGAGTTGAACTTTGAGAGAATTGAGGATTTGGGGCTACAAAACAAGAGCTAAAAATAATTTAAGTCGACAATCTTTTTTCTTTTTGAAGATGTGACAGACACACATTATACATTAGAGTCTAACTTAATAAGCAGACGAAACATGAATTAAAAAAAAAACCCACACACACAGACACAAAGACCTAAGATTGTTGAATCTGCACATCATCAACCCAAAACCACAAATTTTTATTAATTTTAATGAAAACAAATTTATAACAACTAATGTCATGCTAACGCTTAAAACACAAGATAACATAGAAGAAGCTCCACAAGAACATAAAAACAATAATGCCTCTCGTGTCCACACCACAAAATGTAGGTACACAACTCAGCCACAATATAGAATCCTCTTGCTGTGCTTAGTTCTTCTCTTATGACATCTTCTCAAATCATTTTACGAGCATTGAAAGTGACCATGGACATATCACACATGAAAGTGATATCAAATATTCACATGAAAGTGAACATTAGGTCCCCACCACACCCCCTAACTGTTCTTACACACTATTAACCCACCAAATTAATATTAAGATTCCCTACAAGAAAAAAAAAATAGAAAGAGGAGAAAAATGAAAAGAAATAATACTTTATGGTTAACTTTAGATCCAATCCAGAGGTGGGGATCCATCCTTGTTACACATTCCTGATTCCAAGGGCAGATCTTGCCATTAAAAATTAACATGTGCCTGGCCGATTATAATTTCATAGTTTTGTACAGCTTTTTCTCAACAAATTCCTTCTTTACAGAGCCTTAGAAAAGGGGTGCAATTTTATACATTAAAGTCCACCAATTATCAAGAAAATCCTCAGCATTCTCATCACCCTGGTCCCCTGATTTTGCTGATGAACTCACAGTCAGATTCTTGATTGCACACCTTGGTCTATGCACAAAATGCTCCTCGGAAATTCAACATCCTCTAGACCATTAGTTGGCGATTAATTATATACACATAGATACAATCAAGATAGATATAGACTCTTCTAAGTGTCACGGATATGAGTTAGGAGATTACTTACCAAGTTTACAATATGTCGACTTCAAAAATCTTCCAAGATCTCTAATCTATGGACCTAAGATCACTTTCATTTAATAAAAATGTATAACGAGGTGTTTTGTGCGGATGACTTGTGTTTTATAGCATTCCACATTTTTCCATCCCAGTTCCCATTTTTCCCATTTTCTAGGTATTAAGTATAGAAGGAAACAACAATCAATCACTGTAAATAATTTATCATTACGTAAATTGAGTCAATTGCCTAATTCTAGAATTAGAATAATGTACAATTAGCTACTGATTGTAGGAATTAGAAATCCACTGTCATTCGTAATTGTAGGTGATTTGTATTGATTTACTTCATGACAATTGTCTATATATCTACCTCTTGGAATTAAAGGAACATCAAGCAATTGCTCCAATATTCACTATATGGTATCAGAGCACCGATCGTAAGCCAATCTTTCTCTTCCTCACGCTTGATCTCAGAAATCACCTTCTACACATTTAATTTTATTTTTCTTCTTCAAACAATGGCTTCAACAGATCACTCACTTACTGCCACCTCTCAACCAGTTATTCCAAATTCTCTTGAACCTAATCGTCCTCTTATTGCCATAAACATCTCCTCCCATTCCACCATAAAGCTCACACCCACAAATTCTCTCTCATGGAAATTACAATTTCAAGCAACCCTGGCAATAATCTTGAAGGATATATTGATGGCTCAAATAATGCACCATCTTCCACCATTACCATTGATGGCATGAAGTCACCAAATCCAGCATTTCAAACATGGCATCGACATGATAAATTAATCTTCAGCGCCACGGTCGAATCATTGTCTGCTGCCATTGTTCTACTCCTAAATCGTGCTACCACCTCTCGTGTTGCCTGACTGATTCTTGAAAACACATATGCAAAGCCCACTCGTGGTCACATCAAGCAAATTAAGGAGCAACTAAAGAATCCAATCAAAGGATCCCGTACCATTAACGAATATATGCAATATATTCAGAGTCATGCCGATGAAGAGGACTTGATTGAAAAAGTCCTTGATGGCATTGATGGGGAATACAAATCCATCGTTGAAGCTGTCAACGCTCGAGACACGACAATTTCATTTGATGAGCTTCATGAAAAACTCCTGAACAAGGAAACTACATTGCGTCAATCCCAACCACCACAACCAGCATCTCTTCCAGCGACAACAAATCCAACATCAGTAAATCCTCAAAACAAACCATGTCATCCTCACTTCAACTCATCAACTCAACCATCACCAAATCAATGGTCATCCTCTAACAATTCTCGGACTGAAAGACCTCCACCACGTCCTTATCTTGGAAATGTCAAGCTTGCAACACTCAAGGTCACATAGCCAAACGATGTACAAAATTTTGTTTAATCTCCACTCAACCTAATTCAGGTTATTCCCCAACAGCCCCACGTTCATTAGGCTTCCGACCAACAAGTCCACGATCATCATCTCCTTGGCAACCACGAGTCAAATATACAACAACTGGCATATCCAACACCCCATCTTGGCTCCTTGACATTGGTGCATCTCACCATGTCACCACTGACCTGGATAATCTCTCTCTTCATGCACCATACGATGATCATGATGATGTTATGATTGGCGATGGGACGGGTCTTCAAATCACCCACACTGGTTCTACCTCTCTTCTTTCCTCCACACGTAATTTTCAATTAAATAATGTCATGTGTGTTCCTACAATGAAAAAGAATCTCATTTAAGTTTCTCAAATGTGCCTCATCAATAATGTTTCCATTGAATTTTTACCTTCTGGTTTTCTGGTGAAGGACCTAAGCACGGGAGGAACACTTTTGAAGCGACCAACTAAGGATGGAGTGTATGAGTGGCCAACCTCTTCAACATCCAAACCTTCTCTTGTTCTCTTCTCCAGTGTCAAGACATCAACTACTAAGTGGCACAATCGCCTAAGCCACCCTGCCTCTCCAATTTACAAACATGTCATTTATAAATTTCAATTACCAATTTCTATCTCCACAACAATCAATCACTGTAATGCTTGCAGTTGTAATAAAAGTCATAAGCTTCCATTCTCTATTTCTTCTCTTGTCTCTACAAAACTTGAAATAATTTTCTCTGATATTTGGACCTCTCTTGTGCATTCGTATGATGACTTCAAAAATACTATATCATCTTTGTTGATCACTTCACCAAATATGTCTGGTATTATCCACTTAAGCGTAAATCTCATGTCTATGATGTCTTCATTTGATTCAAAGCACTTTTAGAAAATTATTTCAATTACAGAATTAAAAACATATACTCGGATAATGGTGGGGAATATCAATCTCTTAAATCATTTTTAGCTACAAATGGCATCACTCATTTAACCACTCCACCACATACACCTGAACATAATGGATATTCTGAAAGACGACATCTTCACTTTGTAGAAACTAGCCTCTCTCTACTCATGCATGCCTCCATTCCTCTAATATACTGGAATCATGCCTTTGCTATAGCCGTATACCTCATCAATCGGCTTTCTACACCCACACTCAACATGTTCTTACCATTCGAAAAAATCTTTGGCACCACTCCCAACTACTCTAAACTCAAAACATTTAGGTGTCTTTGTTATCCATGGATTTGACCGTACAACAATCACAAACTTGAAGCTCGTTCCGTTCCTTGTACCTTTCTTGGCTACTCTTCCACCCAAGCACATATATGTGCCTTAATACCAACACATCTCGCCTTTATATTTCTCGTCATGTCAATTTCGTCGAATTAGTCTTCCCCTTCCAATCTACTCAAACTCCACCATCTCTCACTGGTTACCACCTGCATATATAATTTCCACAGATTCTCCAACAGCCACAACACTCACCACTTCATCAGTTAAAGGTCTCTCAAATGCTCCCAATCCTTAGTGGACCAATCTACCTCAACCGACCAACCCCCACCCGAGAACAATAATTACCACCCACTGCATCCAACCATTTAGACCCAACTAACACACATTCCATGACCACAAGAGCCAAAAATCATATCCATAAACCGATCCAAAAGCTCAACCTTACTACTCAACTAATCTCATCTGATGACCTAGAACCAACAACAGTAACCCAAGCCCTAAAAGACACCAAATGGCGTCTTGCAATGTCTGAAGAGTATGATGCTCTTGTTCGAAATGGTACATGGGAACTTGTTCCACCCAATCAAGCCCACAATCTTATTGGATGTAAATGGATTTTCGTACTAAACGTCTTCCAGATGGTTCTGTTGATAGGCACAAAGCACGTTTAGTGGCAAAGGGTTTCCATCAATGTCCGGGCATTGACTACCATGACACTTTCAGTCCATTTATCAAACCAATAACGATTCGTCTAGTTCTCACCATTGTAATCAGTCATGGATGGTCTCTATGACAACTTGACATCAACAATGCCTTCTTACAAGGTCATCTCACTAAAGACGTCTTCATGGAACAACCTCCGGGCTTTATTGATAACGACTTTCCAGATCATGTGTGCAAATTGCATAAAGCCATCTATGGTTTGAAACAAGCCCCAAGGGCATGGTATCATGAGTTACGACAAGTTCTACTCACCGCAGGCTTCAAAAACTCTCGTGCGGATACTTCTCTGTTCGTCTTCAACAACACACATACCATGATCTACCTGCTAGTATATGTAGATGACATCATCATCACAGGGAACAACAATTCCATAGTGCAACATTTTATTACTCAACTTGCAGCTCGCTTCTCTTTAAAGGATCGTGGTAGTTTCTCATACTTTCTAGGTGTTGAGGTTCTTCCACACAAGCCTGGTCTCATTATCTCGCAACGTCGCTACATTCAAGATCTTCTCACTCGCACTAACATGACCGACGCCAAACCAGTACTTACCCATCTGGGAACAGATCAAACTCTGAGTCTTCACAATGGCACCACCCTAACAGATGCTTCTAAGTATCGAACAATTGTTGGTAGTCTTCGATACTTAACTCTCACAAGGCCTGATATTGCATTTGTAGTAAATAAGCTCTCTCAGCTCATGCACCGTCCTACGACAGATCACTGGAATGCTACCAAATTCCTGTTATGACACCTTCGTGGCACATCTGATCACAGAATCGTACTTCATTGCAACCCAACACTATCTCTCCATGCCTTCTCTAATGCCGATTGGGCGGGTAACAAAGATGACTACTATCAACAAGTGCTTACATTGTTTATCTTGGTCGAAGTCCAATTTCTTGGAGCTCTAAGAAGTAACGAAAAGTTGCACGCTCGTCAACTGAAGCTGAGTTTCGAGCTGTGACGACAATTGCTGCCGAATTAAGCTAGATCTGTTAACTACTCAGCGAACTTGGAATACAAACTTCGCATGCTCCGATCATCTATTGTGACAACATTGGTGCAACCCATCTATGTTCGAACCCAATTTTTCACTCTCGGATGAAGCATGTTGCGATTGATTTTCACTTCATCCGCGAGCAAGTCCAACATGGTGCCCTCCATGTCACCCATGTCTCCTCCGCATATCAACTGGCTGATACGCTCACAAAACCACTCTCACATGCTCAGTTTCTTAATCTCAAGGACAAGATTGGAATCTCCACTAGGAGCTCTATCTTAAGAGGACATATAGAAGGAAACAACAATCAATCACTATAAATAATTTATCATTACGTAAATTAAATCAATTGCCTAATTCTAGAATTAAAATGATGTGTAATTTAGCTACTGATTGTAGGAATTAGAAATCTGCTATCATTCGTAATTGTAGGTGATTTTTATTGATTTACTCCATGACAATTGTATATATATTTACCTCTTGGAATTAAAGGAACATTAAGCAATTGCTCCAATATTCACTATATTAAGAATGTTAGTTAAATTTATTTTCGGAAAAAAATCAAGTCCATGGCAAAGATTTCACATATTACATCTTTCGGATTTTTTTGGGCATTTTCCACTATTTTTCTTAATATTTTTGACAAAAGACAAAACTAATTTCATAAAAGAATTCATTGTATTCCACCTTGCTCACATTTGTTGTCGTCGAATTTGGGCCACGACAGCATGCTCGAACTCTCGAATGTGGATACTGAGTAGGTATGGGGATGTTGGTTCTCTATTTAGCCCCAAATAAGCATTCGTGCTTCTTGCAAGTGACAATCTTCCTCATCTTGATCGAATTGTAGACTCAATCCATGCGAGATCGATGTTGAAGAGAAATGCTACTTTCCATGCTAATTGTCATATATTCTTGAAATACAGAGCAAAATGATGTCGAAAATGTAATACATTTGCGATAAGTATACGACATAGGGAATATAGAGCTAGATGACCAAATATGGAATTCAGCCATTGAATGAACATGAATGCATAAGATGTCGTCGGTGCCCAACTCCCACACTTCGTATACATCGTCCAAGCTAATCACACTCTGCTAAGCCGAAAGTTGCAACCAAGTGACATGCAAAATCCAAGCATGTTCTGCCATGAATAGTAATAACATAATAAAAGGCCAACACGATCAATGGAAACATGACCAACTAAAGATCAGACCTTCGCACAATAACAAGAAGCATGTGTTAACAAGAGGTCGGAACATACCATCCAAGTTTGCAATGCAACAACAGTTAGCAAGTCACATTTCTAAAAATCAAAAGTGTAGGCTCTTATGGGTTAGTCTACTATCACAACACATATAACTAGAAAAAGTTTTAGCTTTTGGAAGACTTAGTTTTTTGAGGCCGCGGACTAGGGACCTACATGAGTCCAATATCTTACACGATATTGAGAAGTTGCTAGGTGAACCCACAAGTTGTATTCATTGTGAACTTGCAAATTCTCCTCTGTGGTGAAGTGATTGGTCTTGACAACATTTTAGGAACAAGGTCGGCGAAAAATGACAATTTTGAGTTGGTCACTGACAAGGCCGGTCCTGTGATTTTTGGGGCACGAGACGAACTCTAAAAATTGGGTCCCCCAAAATCAACGTAAATGTAAAATTCAACAGTGTATTATGCAATGTCTTGCTAACTTAAAACTGAACAGTAGAACAATAAACAAATATAAAGAACAAAATATTTATATTATAAAGTAACAAAATCGACAAGAGTTCAAACAATCAGTTAATACTATTCGTCTTGCTGTTTTAGAAGCAAAAACATTAATAATTCATATAAGCTGACCATGCCACAATTATATAAGCCAACAAGGCTTCAAACATTTTCAATATATTCAATATCAAGTTAGGACNATACTATTCGTCTTGCTGTTTTAGAGGCAAAAACATTAATAATTCATATAAGCTGACCATGCCACAATTATATAAGCCAACAAGGCTTCAAACATTTTCAATATATTCAATATCAAGTTAGGACAAGTAATTGCTTACTTGAGAAGTAGAATTTCGACGAAAATTATGGAATCTCACTCTTCAGAATCCTATTATCACATCTCACAAGCCTGAAAACAAAATTTCACATTAACCACGGCACCAATACAAATTCTTAAGTTATGAAATTTACCCTTTTCGAAACACTGTATGAAAATGATCTATAAATCACTATATGAAAATGTTCAATTCTGATTTACTCAAGTTTCCATCATTTGGTTACAATTTGAATTGATATACCAATCAAACCATCATTATGTACCTATGTGGAACCTATTGTTACGAGTTAAGCTATTTTTCAACCATGAAGCTCAATTCCAGCATTTCAACCATTTTTTCAAAGTTAAGCTATAGAACCTGTTACGAGTCCACAACTCAACTAAAGATTTTATCCTTTATAGAGGCAATTTCTATTTTCAACCATAAAGCTCATTATTTTCAACTAAAAATCACTTTTTATGTCTACATGCTGAAAATCCTAAGCCCCTGCACTCGTCCCATCTCGTCCTTTCCCACCAAAGAAAAAAAACTATGAAAAGAAGACCAAAAACAATGATGGAAGATGAAAAGAACAATCTAGATGAAAAATCTAACATCTATAATAACCACTTTAATTTTTTCGATAAGATGGAATACATAGTATTATTATATTTACCACATTCTTGCAGCCCACCAACTGCATTACTGAATTTGATATGATCAACCAACGTGCTGGTTACTAAAATCAGATTTCCACCTTGAAACCATTAAAGAAACACTAAATAGAACCATCAAAAGAAAAGTAAACTCTACAGATATTGTTTCCATTCTCCTTTAACATTGAAGATATTTTTTCTGGCTCCTACATTTGGTGACATAAATCGAGCTTCAGAATTGGAACAAGATATGATTCAATTCAATTTTTTACAAATCGTGATTCTTAGTTGTTTCGTTTAATTCAAAAATGACATGGACGTTTATCAAGAAACGAACTTTTGGAAATGCATTTCACTAATGCATTATATTTGTTAGATGGACATTATTTTCAATTAAAACAAACGTAAGTTCAACTCTTACTCAATAAAGGCCGAATGAATACTTGGGAAAAAAATAAACATAAAACAAATCAACTCATTTTTCACTTACAAATTACCTTTCATGAATTTTGCTCCAAAAAATACAATTAAAAAGCAGAAAATTTATGTTAACTAAAATTAATCATTTATAAAGACAGCAACAGAAATCAATAAAAACTGATTACGTTAGTTTTAATAGAAACATCTGAGAGGACTAAATGGAGAGAAGAAGAGAGAGGTGAATCTCCTAGCAATTGTTAATTAATCTCACTCCAGCACTTTCTAGTGCATTCACAATCTCCTTCCTACCAACTAACAACATCATACCACTCGGAAAACTATGCAATAGGAATTTGTGTAAATTAACATTAAGGAAAAACACAAAAAAATGTTATAAAGAAAATTACCAGCTCAGAAATCAGAATCGATTCGGATTCGGATTCGGACACTAGGATCAGACTCATCATTCATCAATCACAGACTTCACAATCGACGGCCACCACAGGCCCACAGTACCGGAGGAAAAGAAAGGGAAGTAAAGTGGAGAGACGAGACCGGAGACTGCGTCGGCGCGACGATTGAGGTAGACAATAGTATTGTAGTCAAGTCTATAGAAAGGGTAGGTCGAAGGAGATAGATACTGAGCCTCTTCATTTGTTTACCATTTAAAAAAAAAATTGGGCCACAATATAGGCTCTCCGATTTTGGGCCAGACCGAAAAATAAAATAAAAATTGGAGGCCAAAAAATGAGGCCCCCTCAGTTTTGGCCCTGATGCGCTGGTCTCATCCGTCTCGCCTTAGGGCTGACCCTGGTCACCGATATGGCGCACTTTAGCAACTTATAAGGTGAATTACAAGAATTGGTTTGGACTTTTTACTCATGGTTACTGAATTACATGACCATGTGTTGGCACAAGGACACTGACGTTGTTGCCCATGTCAGTCTAGGTTTTTTTTTTTACGTTAGTCTGGTGCCCCCAAAAATTCACAATTTAATTTTTTTTTCATCATTTGGTGCCCTTTAAATTTGGAAAATGACCCAAAAATGGTCCTGTCTACATTATTAGGGTAGGTAACCCATACATGTCAAAAATTCTGTCCTATTTAAGGGAAAAAAAACAATGTAGAGGGTAAATAAATTTTTGCTCGTCACAACTAACTAATATTTACTAAGAATAATTGAGTGGTTGATTAATATCATATCACGGGAAGCTAATAAAACAAGTTGTTTTCCTATTCAAACAATGCATGTATTAAGCATCATAAAAAAGTTCATTCAACTATGCATAGTAAAAATCTTTTATCTAAATTATGAATATGGTACACCAATTTGTGGGACTATCTATAGACCGTAATGGTGATGCTCGACTTGACTCGTCTAAACACAAAGATTTATAATTGTCTAAAAGGTCCACCCATGGGCCCTTCTCGGCGTGTAAGTTATTCCGAAGTGGTCGTGGCCGAGTTTAGGCCAAGCCAGGCCGAGGCCTCCCACGTTAACACTGCTGCAAAATCGTACAGACAAGCCACCCTGGAAAGATATAATAATGTATGGAAATGATGGATGCTTCATAGAGATATGGCTGTAGTATTTATTCTTTGAACCTAATATTTTCCTAGTATCAGTTGGAGACAACAACCGGGTATCTAGCTTTTTTGCTGCTTATTTTCAGAACCATAACCGAATTAGAAAATAAGTGAAAAAGTTGTTTAAAAAAGAGTTCAAGAGTGGGGTCAACCTTCACAGAAAACCAGGGGAGAACAATTTGTTTGAAATCTTTCTGCCTCTAGTCACAGCACAAGCTTTCTTCTCAACTGATTTAGCAGTATTCACAAGTGTAAAGTCCATGCTTTTGGCATTCTCCAAGGATATATATCAAGATAATTTCAAGAGTGAACAGATGAAACCAGTTTCTGAAGTTGGGTTTTGCTGGCTTAGCCAGTTTGCCGCACCCCCAGCCCACTAGAAAAAAATTGTTGCTTTAAGCTAAATTAATTCCCTAAAGGGTACTTGTTTTAGCTAAATTTCATTGAGTTTGCTCTGTGTTAAGTTGGTAATGGGAGATTGAAGAATAATTTTGAGGGATTTTGTCGGAATGGCTTGACAGTTCATGTAAGTTTTTATATACCCAGAATTTTTGGATTTACAAATTTTGGTTCAATTTCTAGATATTTTTACAGTATGCTTTCTTTTGATTTTTCTAATCTTTTAAAGTTATTAGCCTTATTTATTATTGCATTTAATGATATTTACCATACTTGGTATGTGTTTTCAGTTGGTCTTTTTCTTTTTGATCTTTTCTCTGATTTTGATCACATCCGTTTTCTGTTTCTTTACATTTTCCATCTTTCTTTTATGATTTCTTTGGGCTTGTATTATTTTGTGAAGGTCTAAATTGCAGTTGAATTGATGCTAATTCCCTAATTCTTAAATATAAAAGTAGATTAGAACTTCCAGTTTCTCTGTGCAACTGTTAGAAAATCAGTGATCTTATTATAATTGACTAATGGATGACAAGGGGGTCTCAGGTTCGTTTTTCGCTATGTCTGAGGAGAATAGTGAGTATCCAAAGTCTTCGGCGTGTCCTGTGCATTGCTCCCAAACATCAAATAAAATCTATTTGAAGAATATTTGACATTTCTAAAGCGTAGTAGATGTTGGATCATGGATGTGTTGAGTCCAATATCCTGCACATTTTTCCCCTCGGGTTCGGGTGAGGCTCCCAAGGCGAAATTTTTTTTGAGTATTGCATGTTACTTCGGAAATTCGCGCATGTATTAGACCATCCTAATATATATCTCCTATGTAAAGGATATTAGGGCGAGCCTTCATTTATTGTATCGTAGCAGAGAAAATAGAGAGATGCGAGTCCAAAACGCATCGCAATTTTGACAGCGACGCCTGATGCAATAGCTATTCTTGTTCTCTTTTTATTATTTTGTCCATGTTTAAGCCCCCATTATTTAAAACTCATTTTCATCTACACATTCTCCCAATATAATAATTTTACACATAAAATAAAAAATTTTCCACACTTTATACCCACACATTCTCTAAAAAATTCACTTTTTACAAAATCTGTTCTCAAAAAATGGGGTCCAACAGGGGCTTATGAAGAAATTTCTCTTGGTTTATGGATTATTCGTTTTAATCCATATACAGTAGATCTAACTGTCAGTTTTTATAATAGAATGATGGAGGAAAAGGGGTCTGTGGTTCTTTTTTGGCCATGTTCGAGTAGAATACGGATAGTTCGTAGGCTGTGTCTTTTTGGCGTTTCTAGTGCATTTTGTACATATTTTAATTGCAGTTGAATTGGTACTAATTGTTTAATAATTTCTCTGTGATATTATCAGTGGTCCTATAATTGAGTAATGGATGAAAAGGAAGTCTCAGATTCGTTCTATGTTATATCCGAGGAGAATAGCGATAGCTTGTATCCAATGTTTTTTGGCGTTTCTTGTGCATTCTTCGCACTCGGACTCTTGCCAAAGCCTGGTATATGTGACGATAAATGGTCAGAAATAAGAAATAGGATACTTCAAGGAAGTGCTCACCTCCTGGGACTTCTTGTATGGAGAGTTCGGAGAGAAGAAGTCGAGTCCGGGAAGTCTAAGCTTCTCCACAAGCTCAAGAATGCCGAAAAAGAGATCGAAGAATTAAAGAAAATACGAAGTGAAGATGCAAAAGCTAATGAGAAAGTTGTCAGCATATTTGCAGCCCAAGAACAGACTTGGTTCAATGAGAGAAAGAAACTTAGACAGCAAATTGGTTCTCTTGTGAATAAATTGAGAGTACTTGAGATGAAGATGGATAAAACTGTTTCTGAATTAAATGGAAAATTGCAAGAGAATGAAGTTTTGATGCAGTTGAAGGATAAATCTGTTGAGGAAGAGGAGACTAGGAGAAGGGAATTAGAGGAAAAACTAAAGAAGGCTGAAAACCTGGTGGAGGAATTGAGAGAAACTGCCAAGCGTGAAGCTCAACGACACTCAAATGAGATCTCAAAGCACAAGACTGCATTCATCGAGATTGTATCAAACCAGCGACAGCTTGAAGCAGAGATGGGACGGGCTCTTAGGCAAGTTGAAGTAGCAAAACAAGAGCTTGATTCAATACTCGAGCAGAAGGAGCAGTATATTTTGATGACCCAAAATTTATCCTTGGAGCTTGTAAAAATGCGAAAGGATTTGGAACAGAAAGACCAAATTTTATCAGCTATGCTCAGGAAATCCAAATTGGATACAGCTGAGAAACAAATGCTTTTAGACGAAGTAAAATTGTCAAAATCCAGAAGAAAGCAACTTGAGCTAGAAACAGAAAGGTGGAAGGCAGTTTCTGAGCCAAGACATGAGAGAGATTCCTTAAGAAATATGTTGTCTAAGCATGTAAATTCGAAGTCGGATATACATTCAGGTGGCAAAGGGGCACATTCAAAAGCAACAAGGCTATTGGACATTGGAAAACCCTGGTCAGAGAAAGCTGACTTTCTTTCCGAGTACAACCGGCCTAAGTTTAGGAAAGGGGCGGAAGCATTTACTCCTCTATTTGACCCACACACAACTGATGGAAGTGAGGAAAAGAGTAAGATCCTATTCTTGATGTCCATACTCAAATTGATACACCACCTGATAGGGTCAATGGGCGATCGTTAAAGCCTAGGTTGGCGACCTCCAATGCCATTTGGAGGGGTACCCATCTAAGGTTGGCCCATATAGTTGAGCTACATCATAATTTCTGATTTACAAGAACACATAATATTTTCTTTACTAATCTCCCTCCCCCTAAAACAAAAGATAAAGATGTGAACTCTGATTAAAGATACTGAATTGATCAATTGTTTCCATTTCGACAAACATTAAGAGATACAAAATTGTTTCTTTAATTTTACTTTCAGAAGTGGATCCCATAATTGATTATTTTTTGCCTTAACTTTGCCATTTGTAGTGTTCACAACTGACATTCAGCGCTTGGAATATTGGGTCAAATCCGAGGCTGAAAAATGCAAGATTGAAATTGAGGAGAGACATCAAGTTGAAATTGATGCTTTTGCTGAACAACTGAGACTCAAAGACGAAAAAATAGAAGCTTTCCGTTGGCGGTTGTTGAGCATGGAACTGGAATCAAAGAGGTTTCAGTCGCACGTTGAGGGGCTCGATCATGAGCTGGCAAAGATCAGGCAAGATAATCTGAAGTTGGAAGCTCTACTGCTGAACCGAGAAGCAGAATTACATACTCTGAGAGAACAGTTGGCATTGCTATCAAACCCAACAGATTTCCAGAAAACTAACTTCAACTCGTCTCTGCACGAGGTAGCTGTATCCCATGATACTGTTTGGTCGAAAGTCAAAATTATGAAAAGAAAACCCGGGAAAAAAGAGCAAGAAACAAAGATGAAACCTGAGGCAATTTCGCAAGCTGTGGCAATTGAAGCGGAAGATGAAACCCTGGAAAATAAGTATATCAAGGATATAGTTTTGAAACTTGAATCTCCACAGAAGGAGATAAAGGAAGGGGAAGTTGCTGCTTTTTCTGAGGATATTGTGAATGCTGAAACTTCAACTTCAATAGGCCAGGGTATAAGTACAAAAATTAATCCTACATGGAAGGTGGATCTTCACGCGCTCGGAGTCTCATACAAAATCAAAAGGCTGAAGCAGCAATTACTCATGCTTGAGAGGTTGATAGGAAATCAAGGAAGCTGTGAAAAAGGTGAAAGCAACAACGGTGAACAATTTGGGATAAAGGGATTTTATGCACTTATGTCATTCTTGAATAAACAAGTTGATCGATACCAGTCCCTTCAGGGAAAAGCCGACGATATTTGCAAACAAATGGTATGCTCCAACCATAATATTTCCAGCTCTTATTCAGTTAGATAAGTCACTTTTTTCGTCCTCGTGTTTTGATGACATTTTTAAGAATTTCATTTGGTACATAATGACATGTTTGGTAGGGAGGACAGGATAGTACTAAACAATATTATAGAATAATAAGAATTTAAGAAATCTATTTTATCATACTATCCAATTTATCCAATACTGCGTACCAAACATACACTAAAGGATTCTTTTCTAACCATAACTCAAATGAATTGCAGCATGAGAATGCCCTGGGTTTTGACAGTGGAAGTTCCAAAATTTCTAGAACGGAGGAGGAAACGAGGAAGTTGGAGCACTTCCTTGAAGAAACGTTTCAACTGCAGCGATATATTGTTGCGACAGGGCAGAAACTAATGGAAGTCCAAACTAAGATTGCTTCCAGCTTTATAGGGGACATAGAAGAAGTCGAAAAGCCTGCTAGTTTCAACATGAAGCGATTCGCTGAAACTGTTAGAACTCTTTTCAGAGAAGTACAGAGAGGGCTTGAAGTCCGGATATCTCGACTCATAGGGGATCTAGAGGGAACCCTCGCATGTGATTGTATCATCCATTTCCAAAATAGCGCCGTACTGTGAATCCTTGAAGGAAGAGGCCAATACAAAGGTTCTTAACTTGCCATTTCTCTAATCCTTTGTGGAACTTTTATAGTGAATAAGCTGTTCTACTGTCTCAAATTATTCATCTAACTACAATGCTTATAATGAGTAAATACATATATGATTTAGATACAATAACATTGTGGCCGAGCCCTTTCATTTGGAACAGTTACGCTTCTGTGTTTTTCAAATCCCACATCGCTCGTGGACAGCCTATCTGTAGATTTATTAGCACATTGAGGCGCACTCCTTTTATAAGCCGATTTTTTGAGTCATTTCTATTATCATGTTGTGGTGTAAAGTGAGGATCCAGGAATGGTTTCGGAATGTTGCAATGATTGATGAATAGAAATGTCCATTACATTATTATTATTCGAACAGTGGATGGGATTAGAAATAAGTGTTTAATGAGAAAATAAGTTGTTAAGTAGTTAAGATGAATGTGAAAAATCAAAGGTAGTTGGAAAAGATTATTGCTCATATTAGCTCTCTATCTTCACTCGGAACATCTGCTTGTGTTCCCCCCTTTTCAGTACTTATGTTGATTGTTATGAATTTATTGACAGTCTCACTTTTAACTTCTCAATCAATTCGTACAATCCAAAAGGAGGTCTTTCTCTTCCTATTATATCTTCTTTCGCATGTGCTTCCTCGAGTCAGTTCAAAATGTCTTCTGAATCAATAAATAGTTGATTGCTGTCTTGAATTTGTAAGTTTTAAGTACTATATAGTATTACATGTGAATTTGTGTTCAAATTAACTAAGAGATCAAATAAAAATGGCAAATCAATAAAAAAGAAAAGGAAAATGGCTAACTTAAATAGGATCAAGTGCGACGAAAAAGAAGAAAGTATAAAATTAGTGCTACATATGAAATATTAATATGGTTATACGCATCATTTTAGTGTCATTTATGTCAATTTTCTATAGTGTGAGAGAAAAATAAGGTCTAATTCCGCTCAAAGTTTGATCTGCACACTTCCCGGATTTTGGGGCCACGCGCTCCAAATTCTAGGGCAATTTACTTAGGAAAAATTAGATTAGGTATGATTATTTCAAAATTAAGAAAAAAAATTATTATTTCAAAAATCAAATATTAATTAAATTTTATTTATGAAACGATTAATTAAAAATATATTTTATTAATTAAATATATTATTGTCACAATTACGTATTTATAAGTTACAATTTATTTTTCGGTCATATATTATCAAATTAATTGGTCACTAATTATTTTTATGTTACAAATAAAAAAAATTTATAGATCACAATTTATTTATCGGTCACAAATCATAAATTTTATATGCCACAACTTATTTCACGATCATAAATTATCAAATTAATTAGTCACAATTTATCAAATTCCGAGTTACAAATACAAATTTAGTCACAATCATACATTCTTCTAAGTCACGTATTTTTTATTGATTACAAGTTAACAATATATTGATCACAAGCACTCTTTCCACCCCCACTCCCACGTCCACCACTGCCACAACACCCTCACCACCATGAGCACCACCGCCTCAACACCCGCAAAAACCACCAAACCATCACGCCCCTAGCACACCACCACTATTTCCTCTTTCTCCATCTATACCACACAATAACCACCATCATCATCAAAAGTTCTACAAAGTCAGTGCCATCGCCACCGTCGTCGCCACTACCACGTCGCACAGTAACACTACTGCACCGCCACCTCAAAAACCACCACAAAAGATGCCCCAAAATCACTATAAAAACCACTTATCCATACCACGCAAAAATCACGATCTGTGATTAGGCAAAATCACTGATATGTGTACCCGCTATCTCATCTATCTTCATATATACCATACCACAACCACCATCCCCACTAAAAAAATCCCCTAATAAACCACCACAAAACATATCTCAAAATCACTACAAAAACCACTGAACTGTGCGTACAAGCAAAAACCACGATCTGTGACCAGGTAAAATCAAAAAAAAAAATCGTCAGAGAAACCACTAAATTGAACGATGCAATCTGTGACCCAGAGAAACCACTGGATTGAACACCCGCAGAGGCACGGCACAGCGGGAAGAGACGTAGCGCATCCTCGTGCAGAGACGCCACGTTGTAGCTGTGCGAAGTGACGGCTACACCTCCAATGTCGCACCTCAATGTCGGAGGCACCATGTCGCCATATGTGGTGTGTTTCTAAAAAAAAAGGTTAAACCCCAATCTTGAGGGTCCCTCACCGCCCTGCCCCTAGAGTATTGTGAAGGAGGTAAATCGTGGGAGTGGCTCAGCAGTCCAGGGTACAAGAGCTGCCATACTGGTGCCCACAAAAAGTCCAATTTCATACCTTGTAAGAGGCAGAAATCGAACTCTCACACTGCGGCTGCCAGCTTAGCAGAGACTACCTTACTCCCGTCCTTTGCACCACTGAGCTATGCCCCGGGGGGCATATGTGATGTGTTTCTAGAGAAGAGAGAAGGGATAGATAAGGGTTGTTGAAAATGATTTAGGGTTTGGGGTAGATGAGGTGGGTTGTGGGGTAGATTAATTTAAAATGCGTGGGATGAGTATTTTGATTGGGGTGGGTTTGTAGATTATTTAATTTTATAATATCATTATTAATATTTGGAAATTATATTTTCATCTGATTTTTGTATTAAAAAAATTATAAATCTGAGTTTTGAAGTTGAAACTTAAAAAATTTGATTGGGTGTAATTTCCACATTTACTTAGCTCTTATTTGGGCCCCATTATAACAAAAAATGTGCTTTGTAAATTGTAATAGTAATTTTGTGGAGATTGTGTAGTTTAAAAAAGAGAAAAAAAAAATGAATTTACATGTAAATTATTATATTGGATGAATGTATAACTTAAAATGAATTTGAAAAAAAAATGAACTTTTAGATAATGAGGTCAAACAAGGACGTATAAACACTAGGACAAGCAATTACGGACTAAAAATTGAATATTCACTTAGGGTTTGATAGTTCGTGTTTGGTTCAACTGAAAAGTTGATTAAAATTCAAGTCAAAATCAGTCACTATTTTAACCATATATTTTATGGATTTCACAACTTTTTTTTATCAAATTTTCCATTTTCCATTAATTTTATTAAAATCTTTTAAAAATATGATATATATCTAAATCAAACCGGGCATAGTCCCTCGTTTGGTTCCATAATATTATTTTCCAACGCTGATGAAGAAACTGGGACATAAACTATAGTGTATGGTAGGCTCCGGAGAATGAATGATTGTCTAGAATAATTTAAAGTAATTGATAATAATAACTTCGAATAACATGGTATGTTGTGCATTGGACCGTTCATTTGACTTTTGAGCCATATTCTGTTCATTCCTCTTTAATTTCAAATTTAATGGGATAATTGAATGCATTTAAAAGTTATGTTTTCAATAAAAAATTAAAAATAGACCAGTTACTATTTTTTTCAAACATATCTATTCTGATTATTTTAGTTCTCAAAATAGAATTAGCCGGTAGAAATTCTAATTTTCAAGGGAGTGATGCTAGCTTCCCTGAAATTATAACATTAATCTACATGATCTTTAACGTGACATTAAATAATAAGGACAATAAAATAAATAATTTAATCCTATTTTTCATTTAGCATATCACATAACACCATATAGATTGGGGTACTATGGTAAATATCCAAATTCGAATTTTATTTATTTTCTTCTCTGAAATTATAACATTAATCTACATGATCTTTAATGTGGTATTAAATAATAAGTACAATAAAATGAATCATTTAATCATATCTTTCATTTAGCGTATCACATAACACCACATGGATTGGAGTGCTATGGTAAATATCCAAATTTGAATTTTATTTATTTTCTTCTCTTGGTAAAATGAGGTTTTTTTTTTACCATCTGCATGTTTTTAAATGGTATTCACCATGTGGTTGTTTAAGACGCTCGAACTCAAGTCGTCCTCAACCTTTAAACCAAGCTAGTGTTTATTATGATTACAGCTGTGCCATGCTCGACTCTGGCATGTCAATTGGGAACGAAATTGAATAATATTTAAGCAAAAAATCAAACATATTTTTTAACATTTGAATAACTAAATTAAATATCAACGAGAATGATGATTTAACTTAAATTTTAGCAATAAAGATATGGCTTATTTTTTAATGTGAACCTACCTATTTTCAAAATAACTCAATAGAAATACACATTTAAAACTTATTTTGAGGCTTATTAGTGCAAAACGTTCCTATATTTGATCTTTAATGTGCAAAACGTCTCTTCGTTTCAAATTTTGCAATTCACTCTTATTTTCACTTTTTATTGTGGAAAAAGTCATTTTCATCAACTTTTATACAATTTCTCAAATAAAAATTGTAAAATAACAAATATACAATCTTATATAAATAAAATAAAAATAAAAGAAAAATAAAATAAAGAACAAATTACAATCATACTCCTATTTTTTTTAAAATACAAATAAATTAATTAAAAAAATCAAAAAAGAAAGGGAAAATCATCATCTTCTTCCCACTCCTACCCTTACCCCTACCCCTCACCCTCACCCTCATCACGAAACGAATTCAGAAAATAGATTGGGAAATAGTAAAGGATGTAGAAATACTAAAAATCAATCTCTCATATTTCTTACTAAAGAACGTAGAAATACTTAGGTCGATTTTAGGATCAAACATATCAGGGGTTTTCTTCTCGTTATTGCTAGTGACGTCTTTCTTGACTTCCACGGTTTTTCTTGAACAGGGACGACTTTTCTGCAGGTGGTGCTCATAGTACTTGTAATGGGGTACCACATCTCTTGAGCGCCTTTATTTCTTGCCATCTATTCGATAGCATCTTTCTATATGACCAGTTACAATACTCAAATACTAATATCGTGAAAATATCTTTTTAAAATCCACATGTATTTAAGTACCAAAAGGTTAAAAAGAACAAATCATCGAAGAAAAAGAAGAGTCGATTAACAGGAAATTGAAGGGTTTAGTGGTGCAGGAAAGAGAAGATCAGCAAACACATGGGTGAAAAATTCAAAAAATTAAAACATATGAACGTTTTGCACACTAAAGACCAAACGTTTTGTGCTAATAAACCTTATAGATTATAGTTTGTCTTTCGAGCTCCTTCCTTTAAGCAGATGTAAAATGATACCTTTTATTTGCAGCCAATTCATTCCCACCTTGGTTCACACAACAAAATAAAATCAACTTTTAATTTACACAGCAAGAACAATGAAAGAGTGACGTGAGGATTTGAAGGCGGTGATTGTGGCTGTGCTATTGGTGTCGCAAGGAGAAAAAAGTAAAATGCTACAAATTTCTTGTAACTATTGAACCGTCGCCTCTGCCGTGCTTTCAACTAGACCAACCACCATTAACACTGTTCTCAATATCCCTTCAAGACAAACTTTTTTCCAAAACAAGAAAATTTCCCCCAAAAAATCATGGAATTTGAAGGACCCAAAAGTACTATTTTTAGTTCTTGGTAGGGGTAGGTGGGAGAGGGGTTGAAGAAGAAAATGATTTTTTTTTAATTTAATTTATTTTATTTGTACTTTAAAAAAAATGAGAGTATGATTACAACTTATATTTTATTTTTCCTTTCCTTTTGTTTTATTTAAATAAGTGGGTACAATTGTCATTTTACAATTTTTTATTGAGAAATTGGATTTAAAAAATTATGAAAATGACGTTTTTCACAATAAAACGTAGAAATATGGGTGAAAATGTAAAAAATTAAAACGTATGGACGTTTTGCACGTTAAAGATCAAACGTATGATGTTTTGTACTAATAAATTTTATTTTTAAGATAAGTCATATAAATGCTCTTAATCTATGATTTTTATTGAATACAATAATAATAATAATAATAATCATTTATATTGATGTGTCAACTGTCACGTGTGAACAAATCAGGATCAGTGGCAAGAAGAAAAGAACTGTCAATCACACCAGCCTTACGTGGGACCCTTCCGCCATTCACGGCGACGATTACATTCGTCAAAAGAAGTTCTAAAAAAACTTTAGAAGGTTGACCATATCATAAGTATCATTTTAAATTAATTTATTATTATTAAATTAACAATTAAGTAATACTGAATAATACCTTTTTAATTGGTTTGTATCATTAATAATACGTTCCGATTGGCAAAGGAATCACGCCCTAACTACAATTTTAAGGACACGTCCTCGTGTGAAGTACAAGAAAATTAGTATATAATTTTCCAAATTTTCTCTTCATCTATTTATTTATTTTAATGAAAGTCATTTTTTATTTTTTGTTTCCATCTACTTATTTGTAATAAAAGTCAAGTGATTTTCCTTGTTTGACTTTCCAGTTGGTAACAAGTTAGTGTGAGACATACACTTTAGATAGTCACATGCCTTATCAGATATTTTGTGGAAATAACTAATAGATTTTATTTAGGGTAATCAAATTAAATATCGATGTCTTACTTCGCCTGTTACTTTTTTATGAACCAAATTTACATAAAGATAAAAATCTTGCATTCTTTCAAAACTTTTCATGTTGAATTTTCTATTGCATAAAAAATCATGTCAAAATGGTTAATTTCATCAAGTCGATCGATGTAAAAGGTTTTTGGAAAATCTTGCAAATTCAAAAGACATTTTATATTCTTAAAATTACAAATATGAATTGAAAAAAGATCAAAACAAAAAATTCTTAGTCCTTGTTTGGGCTCCATCAAAATTAAACTTTTTTTTTAGGAAAATGCAATTTATAATAATGATTTTTCGGTGAATGTGTGGTTAAAAAATTAAATTTACGTGTAATATTATTTTATTGAAGAATATTCAATTGAAAATAAGAGGGCAAAAAAAAAAAGCATTTTTGAAATAATAAGCAGAAACCCCAAGAAAGGGGACCCACTAAAGAAGCAATGATTAGAGAAGAGTTATTGGCTTTGCAACATTCGCCCACCCCACAACAGTATTTGCTCCAAAAAAGTGCACTCTCACCTAAAATGCTTCAATTCCCTTTACCTCAATGCCAATTCAATTGGTATCTTTTCTGCTTCCATTTCCCCTCTTTGCAAATTGCTTATTCCCTCAAACCTCAAATACCCCACAGAAACCAAAAAACTTGTTTTCCTATCGTTTAGTCAAAATCTTTGTACCAAACAACATTAGTCTCTGTCGGTAGATGGGCCTATATATGTTTTCTTTTGCCTTTCTTCAAAGCCGCACTCTGTGATCAAAGTTTAAAGTGAACGTGGGTGCCGGGTTTATACTTTTATTCATCACTACAAAAGGACATAAATAAGGAGTTATACAGTGTTTTTGTTTGTGGGTTCTTCATTGATTGCTCGGAAAGTTCAGAATTTACAAATTAAGGTGAGTTCTTTATTAATTTCTTCGAATCGCATTAGTAGAATTATAGTTTAAGATGAATTTTTGTTTTCTTTTGGCTATTGAATGCAAAATTGCAACCCTTTTCATGTGTTTTAACCTACTGAGTACTTTATGTTGGAATATACTTGTGCGGTGAACAATGGGAGTGTACTGGGCAAGAGTGGCTTTTTGGAATCCTAGAATATTATTGGCTTTGCTATTCTGAAGAAGTAGAAGAAGCATAGACTATAGAGGTTACTATAGACAATAACATTTCCATCATATTAAATGTTGAGCTTGAGCTTGTTGGAGAACAATACATCTTAAAATCTCACTCAAAATAAGGATTTTTGTAGTTTTGGAGGTTGCAGCTACACGAGTTAATGAAGTTACGTTCTTAATTAATTCGAGGTCAACTAGGAAGTAGATGAAACTATGAAAATAATAACTTGGTTAATGTAGCTTTTGTTTAACATGATGTTAATTTGTAGTAGGAGTTCTGTTTATTTCTAGTTCCCGAATACAGGACATGCCACGTGATGTATCCAACGCACATCAGAAAAGTTTCCATGGCATGTTAAAATTCAAAACAAAATACTTAAAAATTAGGATATGAGTGCTGAAGTTTCATAGATATCTTAATAATCATGGCCATTAATGTAGACAGGAATGTTTGTTACAGGATAAGGACTTTCTAGCTACCATTTAGTTACTCTTCCATGGAGACAATGAGTTCAACTGCTACGATGCCCTTCCCTCGGGAGCCAACCAGTTATGATGAGATTTCTATGCAACAGAGCATGCTCTTCTCTGATAGCCTCATGGTATTTCTATACTCTTTACTTCTATATAGCTCGTGGGGACTCGCTCTAACCCCACCCCCAGAGTTCATCTCACGCAAACAGTCTTTCTGCTCTGCATATATTTCGAGGAAAACAAAATCTAAAGAACATAAGAACTTGAATATGACAGGTGGTGCTGGTAACTGGTTGTTCTCATGTTGCGTCTTATTGCAATTATGATGAAAATCTTGATATTTCAGTTTCGTTTTTTAACTAGGCATACATTCAAACATTTTTGCTTTTGATCCTCTTGAATGTGGTTTCAAATTTTTACGTACTCACTGCATTTGTTTGTTCAGGATTTGAGAAATCTCAGGAAACAACTTTACTCAGCTGCGGAATATTTCGAGTTTTCTTATACCAACGATGACCAGAAGCATGTGTGAGTTGTATATTGAAGAATTTCGTGTTACCCATTTGTGGTCAAATCTTTTACTTGAAGAGGATTCTGTATTGACTTTTGTTCTCTGAAAATATTTTTGAATGTACAGAGTGGTGAATACATTGAAGGATTATGCCGTCAAAGCTCTTGTCAATACTGTAGACCATTTGGGCTCCGTGTCCTACAAGGTGAATGATTTGTTGGATGAACTGGTTGACGAAGTTTCTGGAACAGAGCATCGGTTACCATGTATCGAGCAGGTAACTATTCCTAACATGTTTGAAAACTGAGGAGTTACTTAAAAGTAACTTCTACGTATTATGAGTAGCTAAACATTATACTAGTATGATGTGGAGAGACGATGATGTTTTGTTTAAAGACTCTCCAGACTGGATGGGAGAGAGTTATTTTCGCCTCGGTTCTTTATTGCATTTACGTGGTTTTTCTTAGAGGTTAAGGACATGCCAGGAGTATATTGATTGTGAAGGCCTTTCTCAGCAGTCACTCTTGATAAATGCTCCGAAGTACCATAATCGGTACATCCTGCCAGGCAATTACACTGAACTGTGATAATTTTCACAATGTTTTTCTTTTTATGCGAGTAAAGAGATTTCAGTGTTCGTTTATCAACAAGTATTTTGATTTTTCTGTTTAGTGGGGGAGACTATGCAAGGTGCCATCCATACTGGGTCAAATTACCAAGGATGCAACCTAGATGATGAAGATGACTGGCATCTGTTGAAGAATGGTAGTGCACTATTTGCCGTATCTTCTGTTGCAGTCTCAAATTTGCTGCACTATAAACTTTTTGGCGTAACCAGGGCCGGGTCAATTTATTATTTATTATTTTATTTTTTAACCTATGTAAAACTAAATGGGCCTGCAGCAGCCATCCGCCACTGGGCGTAACTGTATTTTTTTTTTTCACAAGGAATAGAACTCAATTAATATGGCTTATCATAGTTATTAAGGATCTAGATACTCTAGACCTTCCACTATATCTAGCAATAATAATTAGAACAAGGGTTGGATGATTCACTTAGACGACCATTTTAATTTATCGAAAACAAGGCTTAATTTGTTGTCACATATCACTTGTACATCTTATGAGCGAATTCTGTTGCAGCTATTCAAGCTACAATTGGAGATACTCCATCATCTGTAGTCATGTAAGTTCTATTGCTATGCATTGATGTTCATCTTATCTTACCTCTTAAATTTACGTGATGACGAAGATGTTTATCTTGGTTGATTCACAGTAAAGGACGCTCTCCTTCACCATCTCCACGACTTGCTCAGCAACCCGGAAACTTCTCATTCTCGGGCACCATCACCAGAAAAGATTTAGGTTTGTTCTTGCTATTTTTTTGGTGTTTCAAACCAGTCATTATTAACCCTAGTTTTCATATTTTCCACTCTTCGGAGTATAACAATTAATTTGTAATTATTCTTCTGCTCGTCACGTTAATATATCAGAAAAAAGAACAATGTCACCACTCCGGTTTCCCCTTTTGCGTTCGGGATCTTTCTCGAGTAAGCCGAACACACCAAAAAGTTCAAGGCCAACAACCCCAAACCGGAGTCGGCCAACCACTCCAAATCCCTCGTCTGGAAGACAACAGGTATTCTTTTCTGTCAATGAACTTCTTATACCATATGCTTCAATTTACATATACTATTTCTGTTGACAGTACATATTGGAACCTCGCAAATCTGCCTCAATGCGCATCTATTTCGAGAAAGAAAGCCCGAAAGATATAGAACAATCTCCGAGCAAAAGTAAACGGCTTTTAAAGGCATTGCTCAGTCGACACAAGTCAAAGAAAGACGAGACGTTATACACTTATTTGGATGAATATTAATCGCAGGAACAGAAACGAGAAACGAAAAGAGAAATGAGGAGCAGGGAGATTACTCTATATTTGCTTTGCCATTTTTTTCTTGATCCCATTATAGAGTTGTATAATTTTGTTTTCTTCCAGGTTTCAGTTTTCACTTCACAATGAGTTCAGCATAATTGTAATTGTAACTTTTCTCTAATATAATGTTGGTATTAATGGTATTTGAAGTGACCATCTAGCACGTACTTTTTCCACAGTAACCCGTGACAGCCATTCTCCATGTTCTTATGCAGGATTAGACTGCATTTTACAATATTGTGCACTATAAAAGAAGTTAAAATTTCAACTTTCATACTGTATAGCGGTCCGATGTGTTAGTATCTAATCTAGTTGCAATACAGTAAAGTGCAGAAATAAAACTTATCAACCGATCGAGTCTCGTGACAGCACGATGTCCTAAAGCGAAATTGCCCGTCGATAACTGCTGCGACCTCTATGGACAATCACTTCCAGGATACAACGATCAAATGAACCAATTGTGCAGCAATCACAAATGGTTTTCAGAAC
>CAIGRP010057241.1:0-30867 GCA_903798385.1 Fraxinus cuspidata
TGAATATCAGTCCAAAGCCAATCTCAAGCACACATTAAAACTTCTAAAGTCTTTGGGTGAAGCCTATTTCTATGTGGACTTACAAATCTACCACTTGTACTAAACACTGACTCAGATACCACAATAGATACTGGTATGACTAATAAATCTCTAGCAACCTTCTGTAAAGTTGAATATTTTATTTAGCTTGCTTTCCACCATGTCAATAAATCAAAACCATCCACCCTTGGCAATACTGGCTCATCTAGAAAAACATCAAACTCTGTTTTTACATATGTAGAATTTGCATTTACCTCACTTGGATTTTGTGAAGTACTCGGTGTATTTGATACATCATCTTGAATACGAGTAGTGGTATCTCCAACTTCAACTAAAGCACTTCCAACTGAAGCGGGAGGAGTCGGAAAAGAAGACGCCGACCCATGGCAAGACAACTGATTACATAGCCACCATGTAAACCAACAAAATTCTAGCATAAACTCAAATTAAGAAGTCAAAGCAAATCTCTTCACAGGGCAATACTAACTTCAATTTACTTTTCATAGAATTACAGGGCAACACTATATTCAATTCACATTTCATAGTACAATTCAAAAATCACAGGGCAATATCAAATCACTAATGACTAACCACCAGAAATTGTGCAATTCACACTTCACAAATCAATTGAAAATCAATGTGTTAAACTCACAGTCACAGAGGTAGAAAAACAAGAAGTCTAGAGATTGGAACTGAAAGGAACTGGAAGACTGGAAATTGAAGTCTGGCAAAATCAATAGAAGAGCATTGTATTAAAAAAAATCAAACAATATTACAATTTACACAAATCAAAATTAAAAATGTTAAACTCATAGTCACAGAGGCAGCAAAACAAGAAGTCTAGAGTCTAGAACTGGAAGACTGAAAAATTGAAGTCTGGCAAAATCAATTGAAGAGCATTGAGTTAAAAAGAAACAAAATCAAACATTATTACAATTTACACCAATCAAAATAAAACAAAAAAATAAGAAAGGGAAAACGAGGCACGATGGAGCAGGCGAGGGCTACGAGGCTTCACGCCTTCACCTAAATCCTAATGCCTAATCACTTTCTTCTTCTTCTGTTGCCGAAGAATAGATGGCAGTTGAGGCACGACGGAGCAGGCGACTAGGCGAGCTACGAATCAAACTTGAATGACGGAGTCAGATGGCAGGATGAGGCTACGGAAATTGAGTGGTAGGAAGACTAAGGAAGCGGCGGAAACATAGTGGAGCCAGCCGCTGGGACTGGGAGAAAGAGAAGGCAGAGGCACAGGACGTGGAGGAAGGAGGGGAGACGGATTGAGGATTCAGTGGAGACGGGAAGCAGAGGTGAAATCGTTGTAAATGGAGAATGGTTGAATTGAATGGTATAGGGCGACATGCTAATGGTCAGGGCATGACTTTAAAAAAAAAAAAACCGGAAGTTTAACTCGGGTTCTCAACAAAATTGCCCAATTAATAATGGGAAAAAACAATGGAAAGCCCAGTGGTCCAATTAATTTTTTTAACGGGTAATCGGTTCGGGGCGAGACACTGTCGCTAAATACCATACCCGCACCACCCCGAACCGGGTCATTAAATCAAAACCATAACCACCCCACTGCACCACCGGTTCGATTTCTTTCACCCCATTCGGTTAAAAGCGATTTTCAATTTTAACAGTTCGAATTATGGAGGATGTTGAGGAATATAGCAAATTGGATGAAGCTATAGCTATCTCATAATATATATTAATGTGCATTTATCTAATTTATTGCTAATTCAATCATTATTTTTTGCAGGAATGTTTATCTCATAATATATATTAAGTTTTTCTCTAAAAATTGTTTGTTTATTTTTTTTTTTTTTGTAGGAATTTTTCTTATGTGACAATTTGGTTTTTTTTAAGCATTTGGATTTGAGAAGATTGTAGTATTTTTATTTTCTTATTTATTGAGTTTGGATGAGTGTAATAATTTAAATTGTCACCTGCCTCTAATATTTTATTGCTTTTCTTGTTTGATGTTAATTTTTTGTTGTATTTGGTTGTATTAGTATGATATTAAATTAAATTAATTTAATTACATTATTCTGGTTAAATTGTTTTGGAAAAATGACAAGCATTTGTTACCAATAGGAAAAAATCTTATAAAATGTTAAAATTGATATGGAATGAAGTAATTTTCATTATTGAATATACATTACATTGGTGTATATATTACATGCAGAATTTGTTATGTAAAGAAATAAAACTAATCTAGGACAAAATATGCTATTAAGGAAGAGTCTTCTATGATAAAATCAAATCTCAATAATCACGGTTAATACTTCCCCAAGTTGGAGCATGAAGGTCAGTAATGCCCAACTTGCGAGTGAAATGATGAAAAAGGTCATTCCCAAGAGCCTTAGTAAAGATATTAGCCAGTTGCAGCTTGGTAGAGACATCTGTAGGAAGGATGAGCCCAGAAAGATATTTCTCACGGACAAAATCGCAATCTATTTCAATAAGTTTGGTTCGCTCATGAAAAATAGGATTGCGAGTGATGTGGAAGGCAGCCTCATTGTTACAATAAAGCAATATACGGTGCAAGTGGACAACAACGAGGTCACACAAAAGAGATTTAAGACAAACAAGTTCACAAGTTGCCATCACCATTGCACGGTATTCAGCTTTGGCAGAAGATTGTGAAACAATTGTCTGTTTCTTTATATGCCAAGAAATAGGACTAGTGCCAAGAGTGACAAAAAAATCAGTAGTGGAACAACAAGTGGTTGGACAACTGGTCCAATCAGAGTCGGAGTATGTTGAGAGCCTAAGATAAGCCATGTTCTAGAGATCCTTTTAGATAACGAAAAATATAAAGTGCAACTCGATGATGTGAATCATGAGGGTTCTGCATGAATTGGCTCGGTATATGCACAGAGAGAGATGTCTAGGCGAGTAATAGTGAGATACAGAAGATGACCCACTAACCGTCGGTAAGAACTAGGGTCAAAAAGTAGAGTTCCATCATCAGGGGTAAGCTTCAAATTCTGATCCATGAGAAAAGAAGCAGGTTGTGATCCCAAATGACCAAAGTCGACAAGGATGTCAGAGTGTACTTTCTCTGATTAATGAAAATTCCAAGTGGTGACCGGGCAATTTCAAGACCAAGAAAATATTTCATGGCGCCTAAATCTTTGATCCTAAACCTGTCATTAACCAATAATTTGAGAGTAGTGATAGCAGATAGATCGTTTCCTACAACCAATACAAAGGACAGTTTGGAGTACCAATTGCATGAAGCCTGCTTAAGACCATAAAGAGACGACAAACACAAGTCTTCCTCTCTCGACCATATCCGGGAGGAAGGGTCATATAGACCTCTTCGACCAAATATCCATGAAGAAATGCATTGTTGACATCAAGCTGATGAAAATGCCAATGTCGTGCTGCTGCAATTGCCAAGACACAACAAACAGTAACAATTTTGGCTACATGAGCAAAGGTGTCATGATAATCAAGGTTCTCAACTTGAGTATAACCCTTAGCCACCAACTGAGCTTTATACCTCTCAATGGAACCACCTTCATGGATTTTAGTTTTGAAGACACACTTACAACCGATGGGTTTTTTGTCTAGAGGAAGAGGTGTAAGAAGCCAAGTATTATTAGACTCAAGTGCCCGAATCTCAGCCTGCATAGCATCATGCTAGTAGGAATGTTTAACAGCTTGAGAGTATCGAGCAGGGTCGGAGCCTTGTGATAAAGTAGGTAAAAAGGCAGCATGATTCGCAAAAAAGTTATGATATGAGATAAAATGTGAAATGGGATAAGTCGTACCTGAAGATGTGACTGGAGTAGTACAAGCAGTAACAGATGAGGTGGATGGTAAGGTAGGACAAACATTATCAGCAAGGTGAGCATGACGGTGTATAGTATGATGAGGACGAGTGGGAGGAGGCACAGGGAGGGGTTTTGGAGGAGGAGAGGAAATTTGTGCGGAAAATGAGGATCATGAATAGGAAGGGGTAAGAGAAGCGGCGAGGTGGAAGGTTGAGATAAAATTTTGAAGGGGAAAACATGTTTGAGAAAGGTTACGTCTCGAGAAATGATAATTCATTTGTGTTCTAAGTCATAAACCCGATATGCACTATGAGTGGAGGGGTAATCTAAAAAAACACAGAGATGAGTGCGATGTTGAAAATTTTCACGGTGAACATAAGGAGTGTAAGCATAGCAAAGGCAGCCATATACACGCAAATAATCATAGCGAGGTGTGTTTCTATAAAGGCGTTCAAATGGAGAAATATTGCTTAGAAAAGATGACAGGGTATGATTTATAAGATAAGTAGCGGTGAGCACACATTCTCCCCAAAAGGTAAGTAGAAGGTTAGCCTGAAAACGAAGGCAACGAGCCACATTCAAAATATAGCGATGTTTTCGCTCAACAATACCATTCTGTTGCGGTGTCTCCACGCAAGTGCATTCGTGAAGAGTGCCCTGTTCAGAAAAAAAAATTTGGGCGGTGAGAGCAATAAATTATTGACCATTATCAGTGTGTATGTGACGTATTTTGAACTTAAAATGTACGTGGACAAGATAAGGTTTTAGATTTAAAACGCATTAAATACAACCATGTGACTCAAGTGTATTCATCAACTATTGTTAAAAAATAATGTGCACTCGAGATAGAAGAGGTATGATAACCGCCCCAAATATCACAAAAAATGCGTTCAAAAGGCATCAAGCTTTTATTTGCAACTATTTGGAAAGGTAATCGAGTGTTTTTTCCACGATTACATGCGTCATAATGTTCAATAACTGGAGAACGGGAAATAAAATGTGCAACATTATAAAAGGAGGGACGGCCCAAATGTTGATGCCATGTATAAAATGAAATGCGATTGGAGGATTGGAGTGCGGTTGCTGGAGCCGGCTATAAATAATATAACCCGTTACGCTCATCACCCATTCCAATCACCATCTTCGTGGTTAGGTCTGGAAATGTGCGAAAAATGGGAAAAAATGAAACAACACAATTGAGCGATTTTGTTAGTTGACTAACGGATAACAAATTAAATTTAAAATCAGGAATTGACAAGACATTAGAAAGGGAGAGACGAGGGGATAAATTAATATCACCCATGCTCGATGCATGAGTCTGTGAACCTATGGGAAGACAAACAAAAAATAGACTAACAGTATTATTATAATTATTTAGTGGTAAATTAGTACTGCGGTGAGTGGCACCACTATAAATTACCCATGGATCACTACCAAATGAAGGAACAGGGGAGGAACTTGCGAAGGAGAGGGTTGGGTTTTTGAGAAGTTCCATCAATTGAGTATACTGATCGGTGGAGAGGCCATGAATTCCATTCACTTTTGAATTTATATTGGTAGCAGAGACTTGATGAGTAGTCGGCAAAGAAGAAGCGGATAGGCTGCATTTGTTCTTGGACGGACACTACTCCGGGTACCCAATAATTTCAAAACACTGGTTCTGCTGGTGGCTCGGTTTACCATACGCTTCACAGAGAGGTGTCCCAGTAGGCCATACACGACGGGGGCAAGATGCGATCATTGGCAGCATGGAGGAGCAAGCGATTAGGGCTGAAGTATCTGGTTGAGATATGGTTAATTGGACCAATCGTTGGGTTTTTTCTTGGTGAAGAATGGCATAGCAGCGACCAATTGAAGGGAGTGGGTCTGTAGCTAAAATATGGGATCGAAGTTGTTCGAAGCTCTCGTTAAGGCCCATGAGGAATTGATAAACCCGATCGATCACCTGAAGTTTATAGATGGATTTAGAGGCACCGCATGTACATGGATTGGTCGGTTGTAAGGAGGCTAGTTCATTCGACAACTCCTTCAATTTCCCATAATATGCTGTGATTTATTGTTGATCTTGGTGAAAATTTGCTAAATCTCGTTTCAGTTGAAAATTTTTGGTTCGGTTACTTTGTTGAAAACGAGTTTCTAGCTCTATCCACAAATCGTTCGATGTAGCACAGTAAATGAGGTTGCCCGTAAGTGAGCGATCAATTGAGTGTAGAAACCATGACATTATCATATCACAGCATCGATCCCAAAACAGTGATGCAGCGGTGCCATCGGTAGGGCGTTTAATGGTACCGAGAACAAAGCCTAACTTGTTCTTGGCATTCAATGCACGAGTAATTGCTCGGCGCCACACCGGATAGTTGTCACCATTAAGAGGTGTATTAACAAGAAATTGGTGTGTTTGATCGGATGAGTGTAGGAAGTATGGAGATGATGCATCTGTGAGGTATTTGTTGGCATCCAAGGCAGGGAGAGAAGCAAATTCGGTCATGGCATAACAGAGGTAAGGAATTGAAACCTAATGCTATGATACCATGTTAAAATTAACATGGAATGAAGTAAATTTCATTATTGAATATAAATTACATTGGTGTATATATTACATGCAGAATTTGTTATGTAAGGAAATAAAACTAATCTAGGACAAAATATGCTATTAAGGAAAGAGTCTTCTATGATAAAATCAAATCTCAATAATCACGGTTATAATAGTTATAAATTATAATTAAGCTCTTATTTTATTTTATTTTATTTTAATCAATTAAGGGTTGATTTGGGAGTCCTTGATAATTTTAGCATTGAATGTAGAAGAAAGAAATAACCCAGCCCAAATCAGCCCGCCCCGACCCGAACTGGTCGGTTTCACTCATGGCACCGTCGGGTCGGTTCGACTGAATCGTGTCAGGTTTGAACCAAAACTGGCCCGACCCGTTGCCCACCCCTACTCCAAATGCATAACTAATGACATATTTGATAAATGTTGAGTTGGCTGTAGATTCTATGAAGCTTGGAGATCTCATGAGCATACTTTGAAGACAGTATGAGGTGATACAATTGAGTCATTCGAGAAACTATTAGTGTACTTGTATATCTTGAAAAGACGTCGTAGGTTAGTATCAAAAATTGAGACAGATGACTGTAACATAATCAAGTATAGTATCATGGCATTAGATGCATTGATCCAAGGTTGGAACAATTGTGGTGTCCCTTGTCGCACGCAATGGTGGTGAAAAAGGTGAGGAATAATTGTCTCTCTCTCCAAATAATATAAAGATGATAAGTTAATTAAAATGTGTGTAGTTTGAATTTAAAAAATATAATTCAGATGCACATTACCTCTATTAAAGGGATTTGGGACAGAACGAAATTATATATGAAAAATGTTTTGAAAATAAAAAATACTTAATTTCCAAATTAAAAAGTTATTACCTGATTTGTTTTTTTATATTGGAAACTTAGCTTTTCACATCTTCTTGGTCCTCATAATTTTATTTTATTTTTATTATTTTTTTATGTGATCTTAGACACAACCATAAATCAAGTTGTATTGTTCCTTTCGACTATTTCTGTCTTTGGTTCATTGTATCCTCGTACAAATAGGAGAAGTGAAGTTGATCTCCATCTATCATGATTCCATTTTTTTGGCTTTGACAGAATTGTCTACTAGTTTACGAGATTTACATGTGGTGCAAATTGTGGTACAACTATTTTAATGAGTGATGGATAAAGAGCATTTTGACAAGGTTCAATAATGTTTCGACAACATTATAGAGTTTAGTGCTGTCCACATAACACAACCCAAAGTTTTGTTACTTTTTAAAAAATCAACCCCTGAAGCAATATTTAAAGGAAAGAATTAAAGTGAATGATTCTTCGTTGACAATCCATCGTCAAAGTAAAGTACCATTGGTGATTGTCGTCAACATCACGATTGCTTTTTTAGGGTAGAAGTTTGGATTTTAGATTTCTAATCTTCTTTTAGTTGTTAGGTTTTTTGGTCATTTTTGTGAATTAACATTCCCTCATCATTGTGTTGGAAGTCATGATTAAGACCAATTTTGAACACGTTTTTTGGTTTTATGTTTTTTTGTGATATTTGTCAAGCAATTTATTGTGTGTATGCATGGATTTGTTGCATTGAAGTTTAGGTTGATCCAGTCAGAATTGGTACTAACATTTTTGTCCATGTTAGAAGCTTAGTCCGATGCCTTTAAAACTATTGGTGGCCAAAGCCTTAGCCAAGTATTAGGTTCCGTGTATTTCATAGCTAAATAATACTTCGATGGTTGAGGCATCTTTCACTTTAAGTGTGCTTCGATGGCTGAGGTACAAATATTCAGAGACATGTGGGATACAATGGGGCCTTTTGTGGCTGATGTGGACAATAATTATTTCACATAAATTAGTTTCCGAGTTTCCATATTTATGTAAAATGAAGGATTTCACTAGTGTAAAAATTGGAATTGCTGAATTTTGACCGATACACGGCTTCTTCACTTTTTCCAATGTATATGAGTAGAAGTAGAAGCAAAATAAATAAGCTCCTATGGATATCGAGATATCATATGGCAAAAGAAATCTGGGGCTTTTATAATTGTGTGGGCCTTTCGATCAAACATATTCCTACAATCCCTAAGGTACCCCTGATATTCTTCCAATTAGAGACCACTAATAAGGGATTTACTTTCAATGTAAGTTCGCTTTATATTCTAAGCTTAGCTCTCCTGCCAGATTTACTTTCAATGATAGTTTTTGCTGGAAATCCGATCCCAGATTTTCTTCCAATTAGATGCCATTAATAAGGGATGTACTTTCAATCCCAAAAATTTTGCCCGTGTAGGTTAAAGTAGGTAAGTCCACTCTATATTCTTTGCTTAGCTCTCTTGCTGGTTATGTGTTAATTGGAAATACTCTTCCAATCTTAATATTCCTCAACTAAAGATAATCTTTCAGTCCCTAAAAGACTTAACTTGTGCAGGATAGAGGAAGGTAAGTTCACTTTAGGTTCTTTGCTTAAATCCCTAACAACGCTTTTATATAATTCTCAATGAGTTAAGGCCTAAATAGGATATTAACTTCCTCGACTGGTCTTCAATTATAATAAAGAATCATTAATCCCCAATGAATTAATGGAGAGAAGCCTAAGAGAACCTCTGCTCCTTCATTGGGTCTTTAAATAGAACAGTGAACCAATAGTTTCTAATGACTTAATGGATAGAGTCCTAAAGAGGCATTATCTCCTTCACTAGGTCTTCAAATAAAATAATGGAGGATTATGTAACGCCCCAAGATTTTTGAAATTTGAAGCAGTACAAGAAAAATCTTTTTTTAGTTGGGGCTCTTTAACAAAATAAATTGTAACTAATAAAAGTTTTGGATTTTGAAATATATAAAAAAAATAATGGTAGATATTTTCCATACATAGACAATTATGGTGTAACTTTATTTTGGAAAACTTCTTGAGAAAATTCAGCAACTATTGGTTGCGCAGCAGCGGAGAGAAAAATATGTTTGACCTAGTAAACATCGACTAAAATTTATGAAATTTTAACACAGCCTATAACACTCATATAAGTACAAAATATAAAAATTTGGAGTCTCGACGATGATGTTTGCAGTACGAAAATGTTTTTCAACTATGTTGAATAGTATTTTCGAAACTGACCCGACGCAGTTTACTAAAACAAACATAACTTTTTCTCTAGATAATATTTTAAGATAGTTCCAAAGACCACTATTGAAAGACTCATAAACCTTTCAAACCTCACTGCTTTTACCCTAAAACATGCACCGTGGCCCCATGTTATACCATTTTAAGTAAGAAGACAAAATCTGAAAATTCAATTCAGCAGTAATTAAACTTCATGCATAACCAGTCCAACATTTCTAAGTTATGGTTGATATGCAATGTATATAAAAACTAGACAAAATAGACAATTAAACTTTAAAAAAATATGTCATCTAAATGTTCGTAAGATATTTACATAATTGAAAAGTTTACTAGAAAGTTAAAATGCATTTCAATTCCCCGAGCACTTGTCGCTATGCCAAACTAATGCCATGCCTTGAATTAACTTGTAAATTTTGTAGGGATGAGTACCATAAGTAATAATCAGTAGGAAACACTTAAATAAATGATAAAAATATAAATATGTTTTCTAGAAATGCAAACTTTGATTATTTGTGTCACCGTCAATTGCAAAGCGAACCGGTGATCAGGCTGTCTGCTTACTCTTAGATTTGGATAACCCCTTTTGAGTAACAAAAATCATCTCTTCATCTCTTATTTGAACCATAAAATGATGTTTCTATCATAAGCAACACAATAAAACGTTTAATGTAAATCAAAAACCAAAAATTTTACTTCACTTACAAAAGAGTTGAAAATCACCCTACCTTAAATACTTGGAGTTTGAATACTCTTTTTGCGTCCAATTTGAAATAAAATGCAGCGTACTCTTAGCCTCTCCTTCAGAAAATTTCCAAATTCAAGCTGCCTTAAGTCTATAGAAAATGGACGAAATATTTTTATGTATAAGTGTAATAGTTGAGGTGAGAAAACGTGGCTTTTCGGGATGCTAGTATCAGGATTCGTACTGGTTACTGTGGAGCTCCATTTTGCCCGTCACTGTCTCATTTTTTTGCTGGAGACTATGGCAGGGCATCATTCCAGTAGATGTGGTTATTCAGGAGAGGATTGGATGCCAGTTGCCTTCTCACTGCCAATGTTGTTCCGAGAGTGAGACTATCAGTCATACTTTCACTAGCAGTAGCATCTCCAATCAGGTATGACAACATTTTGAGGATATTTTTCAAATACTTATGAGTTCAGGAGAGGGAGTCAGACATAGATTTCAGATATGGGGTATTCTGGACAGTATGTTTGTTGTGGGCACATTCACATTATCATTCATCTACTGATATTTTGGTATCTATGGACTGCAAGAATTGATGTGAAGCATAGAGAGATTCACATGGCAACCAGACGTATCATTTGGAGGGTCTATCGCATGATCTATTTTCTTCATATGGAGGACTGTTTCGAGCGGTGCATTGGCAAGGAGATTTGATACTAGCACCAATATTTGGTATATTTATGGACCCCCTTCCCCATCTCCCCCTATTCTAGTTTGGTGGTGCACTCCATCAATCGGATCTATCAAGATCAATATTGATGGATGCGTCAAGGATGGTTACGCGAGTGGAGGAGACATCATTAGAGATCATGCAGGACACTGTATCAAGGGGTTCTTAGCTTCGTATTGACCATGCATGATATTAGAGGCAGAGCTCAGGGCTATTCTTGATGAGATTTTACTAGCTCAAGGACTGGGTTATTCAGCGATTTGGGTTGAGTCAGATTCTATAGTGGCTATTCACTACATCATTAGAAGAAGAGGACCATGGGCTATTCAGGGCATACTTAGACATATCACAGACACCATATCCTTTGAGAGAGATACAGTCTCCCGCATTTACAGAGAAGGAAACTAGGTTCCATATGCTCTTGTTGCTGAGGGTTGGGATCATCAACGACATCAGGTATACGGAACACTTGACCTACCACATCATATTAGGGCACTAGTACAAGTTGACAGACGTGGATTGCTCAGTATCAGAGTTTGAATTTTATTTTAACTTTCAATACTTATTTTTTGTTTTTATTTACATTAGTTCTTACTGTAAAGGGAGTAGTAATTCCTTGTTTACTGCTTTATTCTTTGTCATTTACTTTCATCGTAAGGGAAGTAACACTTCCTCATTTACTGCTCTCATTATTTTCATATAATCATGGTATTTCTCCGCCACAGGTGAAGGCATATTAATAAAATCTCTGAGGTATCGCCCTCCTATAACTAAAAAAAAAACATAATGGATTCTAAATGATTAAAACAGTTATGACACTTAATGGATATTATCATTTAAATGAAATGCCTAATGGAGAAAAAGAAAAATAAGATGGAGGGAGGGATGAGACAAAATTAAACTACGTGGCTGAATATATAGGAGTTATTTGAAGGACAAAAATCATGTTTAAAATTTTAAGAACTTAACTTATACGAAAATTAATATAAAATATGGCATCACAACATTTAAAAGAGATTCGACACCTAAATAAAATTTATGACAAGTGCACGCATCATCGTGACCCAAAACTTTAAATTGAACTCTTAGGAAGTGGTATGAAGTGTTTATCTAATTGTGAAATTAATTGTTTATGGAAACCGCACATATCTTATTGGGTATTTTTAAATACTCATTCTTACAAAAATTTTACAGGTTAGTTTGGGTCGATTGGAACAGTGGTGGGATGGTAACGCGACTGCGAAGAGGAATCAAAGAGATAAAACATTAAGTTTATTTTTTTCTCTTTAAATTATTAGTCAGTTTAACTTGTTCAAAGACAGTTATTTAATTTGTGATTATGTTTTCATTATAGATATTTCAGTTATTTTTATTTAAAGAATATTATTTTATCGTTCTGCAAAGAAATTGAATTTTTGGTAATACTCCATGTTTATGAAATTTTGGGGCGTTACAGCTCTCCAAAGCTATCCCCGACATTTGTAAATTATGGGCAATGACCTTAAAGACCTAGGACCATCGAGGAGGCATTAATGATGATCATGAGTCAGGGGCATGGAGGTTTCGTAGATGCCTTGAACGATCAAGGACTTACAACTGATCCTCAGATTGAACAAACGAGAATCATTGAACAAATCCCAAAAGACTTTCAAAATACTAAGGCCCTTACATATTAAGCACTAGTCCCTAGATCTGAGGTGAGGATTTGCCTGGATAGCCTGAATGTATTGCTATCACAGTTTGATCAGTATATTAGGATGACACGGCATCTTGGGTGAGAAGATTGAGGATATTGGAAAATGTATTATGATTGTCGTGAAATCATCAATTAGCTGACTCAAAGATCTATTTCACACATAATAATGATAGATGTTAATCATCCATGGAAACTGCCAAAACAGGTGTGTTTGTGTGAGTTGCGAGAAGTATCTTTGACACCCACTTGGGAAACGAATGTGATGTCATTTAATATTCTAGGAATTGGATTAGAAATCCATTGGAATGGTCGAGATTTTACGGCCTTCAATCCAACTCTTTTCATCTCGGATGTGATGTATATAAATAGCCCATACTTTTTCACTTCTATTGGTCAAAGCATGAAAATTTCTTCCCATTTTCTAGTCCATTTTTCTTTCCTTTCGATAACAACTTCCTTCGAAAGATTCTACCTATGAAGCAGAAGTCGGGACATAGAACAGTGGCAGTAGGGATGTAGAGGTTGTTGATGGGTTAGGTGACATGACTCATTAAGCTTTGTTGGAGTACATTTCATCATAATCGAGGAGTAATTTGCACGGTTGATAAACACGTGACATTCTAGATTCAGTTGAGATCTCTCTGTGGCATGAAAAGTTATTTTTGACCGTGAACTAGGGGATTGAGTGTTCCATTGTGCTTACTTTGCCCCTCTTCTAGTCTCGTCTGGTTTGTAAAAAGCACATAGGCCATCCAATGGAAGAGTTTTCTAGCATGGACAAAGCTCTGAAGGCTAGCTTTGAGTTCTCTAGTTGGACTAGATGAGGACGAATGGACTCCACATGCCCAAGAGTCTTAAGCTACCACCACATATTTCAGTTTTTAATTGTCTCATTTTGTGACAACCTTTCAAGGCGGTTGAGACTGTGATTCCCCTTGTAATCATTTTAGCTACTAAAGAGCATCATTTCTAATTTACACCTCTGATATTTTGCCTTTTGTAGGTAATAACAACAGAACCCAAAATGTACCTAATAATCAAATAATTGGTTAAATACCAAGTCAAATGGTAAATTTGAAACAACAAGATACTCATAATTTTTCCAATCTAACAGCATAATTTATAAGGCAATTTTAATAAACTACCGAATAGAGGGGTTGATGGATTATGAACAACAAAGAGGAGGAAAGGTAGAGATTTCAATCATCAAAACGTTGGTGTTACATGGCTGGAATATATATAGCCATTCTTTAGTACCTTACAAAAGTGTTTTTCTACCAACTATTCTACCTACGACAACTCAACCATACTTGGCTGCATACGTGCTTGTTTCAGGTCCCATCTTGCTTAAGTTATAATATATAACTTAGGCTACAATTGAGTACAAAATACATAGGACAAATCATAACAAACAAAATATTTGTTTGTTGACAATATAAGTGTCACATGTTTGTCAACACTCCTACTTGACACTTTTGTTGGAAACACCAAGACATTCTCTCAATGTTTCAAATCTTTCCGTAGGCAAAGCTTTGGTTAAAATGTCAGCAAGTTGTTCCTCAGAAATGATATTTGATTTTTATATGCTTAGTACTTCCATGGAACACTGGATTTTTCACCATAGCCACTGCTGATTGGTTGTCACATAGGATAGTTGTTGCCTCAGCTTGTTTATGCCTCAGATCATCCATCATTTTCGTAAGCCAAATTGACTGATTTGTTGCCTCTGATACTGCAATGTATTCTGCTTCAACAGTTGATTGTGCCATGATTTTTTGCTTAACTGAATTCCAGCAAACATTGCTTAAACCAACATAGAAAGCATAGCCAGAAGTGCTCTTCATATCATCAACTGATCCGGCTCAATCTCTATCAGTTTCTGATTTCTTAAATATGATCCCAATCTCCTATGTTCCTCTGATATATCTCAGCACTCTCTTGGCAGCTTGGAAATGGTTTTCACTAGGTTCTTGCCTGAATCTTGATAGCATATTCACAGCAAACATTATATCAAGTCTGGTGGCAGTTAAATATAACAAGCAGCCAACTAAACTTCTGTAAATCTTCTCATCAATCCTCTTTGCTCCATCTTCTTTCATCAGCTTTAAATTCTGAACTAAAGGGGTTTTAAACTGGCTTACAATTTTCCATGTTAAACTTCCTTAACACCTCTTTAGCATATCTCTTTTGGCAAACAAAAATTCAATCCTTTGATTGCTCAATCTCCATTCCAATGAAGTACTTCATTTTCTCCAAATCTGTTATCTCAAACACCTTCTTCATTTCATCCTTCACCATTTCAATCAATGTTGTATTATAGCCTGTGACTAGAAGGTCATCAACATACAAAGAGATGATGATCAAATCTTCCTCCACTTGCTTAATATAAAGTGTTTGTTCAGTGATGCTTTTGACGAAACCAAGGCTGCTCAAGTATTCATCTATCCTGATGTACCAGGTTCTTGGAGCCTGCTTTAAACCATATAAAGCTTTCTTCAATAGGTACACTTTATCCTTCTTTCCATCTATATTAAAGCCTTCAGGTTTCTCAATAAAGATTTCCTCATTCAAGTGTCCATTTAGGAAGGCAGATTTCACATCCAGCTGGTATATCTTCCATCCTTTTTTAACAGTAATGCAAACAGCAACCTTATTATCTCAAACCTGGCCACTGGAGCAAATGTATTAGTAAAATCGACTCCATATTGCTGAGCATGGCCTATCACAACTAGCCTAGCCTTGAACTTGTTAATAGAACCATCAACATTCATTTTGGTTCTATACACCCACTTTACTCCAATCACATTCTTGTTTTTTAGTCTGTCAACCAACATCCATGTTTCATTCTTTTCAATCACCTTAAACTCCTCCTTCATTGCATCTATCGATGCTTGAGAATCAACTGCTTCAGTTAAGTTTGAAGGTTCCAACACCGCTGAATTACAAGAAGCATAGACGTCTTCAAGTGATCTAGTTTTTATCACTTTATTCTTAGAATCTGATCCACTATCAGGTTCAGCTTCATCTTCATTGATGACAACATCTTCATCCTGTGGAACCCGTCTTGGAACCTCAACTTTATTCACTGAACTTGACTCCCAATTCCATGAAGAGTTTTCATCAAACTTGACATCCCTACTGGAAATCATTTTCTTGGTTTGAGGATTATACATTCTATATCTTTTTGCATTATCACAGTAACCAACCAAGATATCTGCTTCAGCCTTTTGACTGAACTTGTCTCTTTTTACATCTGGAATATGAGTATAGCATATACACCCAAACACCTTCAAGTGAGAAACATTTGGCTTAACTCTACACCAGGTTTCATAAGGAAATAACTTATCCAAGGCCTTTATAGGTAACTTGTTAAGAAGATAAATGGTTGTGTTCACTGCCTCAGCCCATAATTCTTTTAGCACTTTCTTCTCCTGCATCAAACATCTGGCCATTTCCACGACTGTCCTGTTTTTCCTTTCATGGATTCCATTTTGCTGAGGTGAGTAAGGAATCGTTAGTTGGTGTTTGATTCCTACTTCATCACAAAATCTGTCAAACTGGTTGCTGGTATATTCAGTCTCATTGTCTGTTCTTATGGCTTGTATTTTACAAATCCTTTCATTCTCCAGAAGACTTTTAAATTTTTGAAACACTGCAGGCACATCAGACTTCATCTTCAAAAAGTAAATCCCAACATAATCTTGTTAAATCATCTATAAAGAGGACAAAATATCTGCTGCCATTTAAGGTTGAAGTTCTCATTGGACCACACACAACAACATGGACCAATTGCAGCTTACTTAATGCTCTTCTATACTGATTTTTAGATAAAGGCAACCTGTTTTGTTTAGCCAATATCACAGAAACAAGCATCATCACTCACCTTTGGCATATTTTCCACAAGCTCTAGTTCATTCAGATTTTTAAGTGAAGTTTAATTGGCATGCCCAAAATGTTTATACCACAATGAAGATTCAATTAAAGTACTAGTAAGAGCATGAGAGTTAAAATTCTCACATTCAAAGGGAAAATCCTATGCCTCATTTCTACTGTCATTAACTCAAGGTTGTTTGAATCCAATATAGTGCAGCTACAATCCTTAAATATGAAGGTGTAATTCTTCTCAATCAATTGGCTAACACTAATCAAATTTTGATCAATGTTAGGCACATACAGAACATCAAAAATGAACTTAATACCTGATGGCGTTTTGACTGAAACTTTGCCAATTCCTTTGACCTCTACATACTCTCCCTTTCCTACCTTAACTTTTGATCTGTATGCACCATTTAATTCTACAAAGATGTCTAAATTTGAAGTCATATGATGAGTACAACCACTATCAAACAACTAAGTTTCAACCGTGCTGATAACTCTGTAGTTTATGGCTAAAAAATGGTGCTCATCTTGCTTATCTTCTGCTACCTTGGCCCGCTGCATCTCCTTCTTTTCTTTTTAGTTTTTGCAGACTTTTTCCACATGACCAAACTATTTATAGGATCTACATTGCGCACCAAGCCTCAACCAGTACGAATGGCATTTTCTTTACAATGAGGACAGGGAGGACACTTTGTATCCTTACTTGTAACTTTGTTTTCAACCTCCTTCTTCTCGTTTTTTGGTTTCTTCCCTCCAAAACTGGTTTGAGCTTTATGTTTTCCCTTTACAAATAAAGCTCCTTCAACATGTTCTTCTTACCTAAACAACCTTCTTTGTTCTGTAGCTTGAAGAGCATTCACCAGCTCAACTAAAGATATGCTAGCCATGTCTCTAGAGTCTTCAAGAGAAGAGATCTTGGATTTAAACTTTTTTGGCAAACTTATCAACGCTTTTTCCAATACCCTCTTCTCTGTTAAGTCATCTCCTAGTAGCCTTATCTAGTTTACTACCTTCATCAACCTATCATCAAACTCTTTCACAGTTTCAGAGTCCTTCATCTTTAAGGTTCAAACTCCCTTCTAAAATTTAACACTTGCATTTGCCTCGTTCTTTCATTGCCTCTGAACTCTTCCTTCAATCTGTCCCAAGCTTCTTTTGCTGTTTCACAGGTTATAATCCTGGTGAAAATAACATCTGAAATGGTTTATTGAATGCAAGAAAGAGCCTTGAACTTCTTAGCTATCTCCTCACTATGCTGCTTCAACCGAACAATGGTTGGATTAGCTCTTAATGGTGGTAGCTCAACTCCTGTTTCTGTGATTTCCCATAGATCATAGGCTTTCAAGTAAGCTTTCATTTTTGCAGCCCAAAAATCATAATTTTTCCCTGTAAACACGGAGCTCAATGGGGCAGAAAAACCACTTGAATCCATTTCAAACACTTAGCTATATCAGTGAAGGTAACTCTCTGGTTTTCTCTAAAAAATTGCCGGTTTGCGGGTGTAGGTTGTTCAAAGACCAGTTATGGCTTCGATACTACTAATGGATTATGAACAACAAAGAGGAGGAAAGGTAGACACGACTAGAATATATATAGCCATTCTTTAGTACCTTACAAAAGTGTTTTTCTACCAACTATTCTACCTACTACAACTCAACCATACTTGGCTGTATACTTTCTTGTTTTGGGTCCTATCTTGATTAAGTTATAATATATAACTTTGGCTACAATTGAGTACAAAATACATAGGATAAATCATAACAAAAAACATATTTGTTTGTTGACAACAAAAGTGTCATAGGTTTGTTAACAAGGGTATAATTTATAAAGAGCCAACCAAGGTGGACTACCGAAGAGTGCTCGATGTTCCAAGGATGAGGTTTTTCAAATTAAACTAGATCCTAATTTCTATATGTTCTAAGTTGGACGTCCCCTCTCAATTTATGTAATGCCCCGAATTCAGTTTACAACTTGATCAATATAATTCACGCAATAGTTGCTAATTACATTGTCATTTTCATTTACATCAATAGTTCGTAATTGCTTTCTCTTATAATGGTGCATTTGATCATTGAGGTTTTAATATATGTATACAGTGTTAGTTTTCAATCGCCCGACATAGGTGGCGAATCTTACATTAAGCTATGCTGAAAAAATTAGGTTAATCGAGATGTTGATATTGATTTGTTAAATTGATCTTTAAGACGTCCAACTTATTATCGGTAAAGTTACTAGCTTTTGATTCCGTTGACAAAAGTTACCGTAAACCCTAATTAACTCTTTAACATATATAGGACATGAGGCTTGAAGTGACATGGTCACAATACAAGTATATGGTTCATACGACGTTATAAATATTGAGGTAAACGTAGAAATCGGTAGAAAATCGGGCACCGTACGGATAATGAATCGAATGAACGATTAAGAAATTAAATCCATAAATTATTTTGGGATCATAGAGAAATTGAATTAGTTTTAGACACATTAAAATAGGTCAAATACACATGATTTGAACCTGAGAGGATAAGTGTAAAAATTAGAGTTTACTACAAAGAACCACCTCATGCTTGGGCTACTTGTCTTTTTAATAGCCAATTTCTTCACTCGTAAGCATTACTCAAGACTCAAGCCCCTTAAAGACCTCATAAATACCTCCTAAATAAGTTATTTACTCCTTCAACTCATCCCCAATTGATTCTAAGTGGAAAAGAAAGCATAAGAGCCAGAGAGAAGTAGAAAAACAAGAAGATGGAATTCAAAGTTCTGGGCAGGTGAGTTAGCTCAAGGTTTTGAGGATTGTCTTTATTTTTATTTTTTATTTTTTTGAGGGATTTATATTCTCTTGAATCTCTAGACTTTCTCGAGATCATGTTGGGGTTTTGTTGATGGTTTTATATAACAAAAGAGGGGTAATTGGATGCAAGAACTTGAATTAAATCAACAAGGATATAAATTAATAGTTCCTTGATTTTAGTAATACAACATTCAATTATGTAATACTATGAAGGAAATGTATATATATCACTTAGAATGTGGCATGATAATACAATGGAAGTTATGGAAATAAGTTTTAATAGGTTAGAACTTGATTTGTGGTATGATAATACAATGGAAACCAAAAACAGTCATAGTAAGCTGCCTAACTCATTGTGCTGTAAAAAGGACTTAACTTGAGGCTGAAAATCCCGTACTTGTGGTGAATTCATGACACGGTTACCTTCATATATATGTTATATAAGCGTCGTAAAATTTTGGGAATGAATGGATGCAGTTAAGGGTGCGAAAAGAAGTCAGAAAGTAAACTGGACAGCAATATAAACCTAAAAACAGATTCTGTCCATTTTCGTACTTAACTTAGTTTCAACCTTTACACGTCTTCTAGTCATCTCTAAGGCTTCGAAATCAATTTTAGTAAGTGTTAGGTTGTTAGTAACAATTAGATGAAATTGATATTCATAATTAAACTGGATTTATGGGACTAATTCTGAATGCAGTCTGTAAATTGAAGTGGTAATGCTATCTAAATTATTTTGCCATTAATGGTTGTAGCATGGGATCATGCTTAATATTAGATGGTAATGCATGTTGTTTTCTGATTGTAGGTGAAAAAGAGACTTGACCTACCCCCATAGAAAGCACACACGTACAAAGGCAAAAAGGTATGTAAAAATCCATTTGCAACTAGATACAAGAACATAGTAGTTGTTTAATTATTTTCTATTGATTATTAACGCGACCTTAATATAACATTGATAATGAACGTATTGTATATCATATGTTGGTCAAAATGATTGAATACACGTTTCAAAAACATAATGGAATCCATTTTGATTGAGTATACTATTCATGAGCATTTGCATTAGTTTATGTAGTTCTTGCATTGTATGTGAGTATGGAACTTCATAGAAGCTATGGCTAGATGTCAACCTCTTACAGGATTTCAAAATTCAATGAACATGGATGACGATTTGCAGGGTTACTTTTGAGTTGTTGTTTTGGTCTTACAATCTGTTGTATTTATTATATTTTTGGGGATCCTGTATTGGATATATATGAATTTTGATATGGTATGGTAGATACTTTTGTAACCTCAAAGTAAATATGTTGGAATATGATTATATAGTTTTTTTTTGTCTCGATATATTATATGAACATCATAGGTGATCAAGTGAGAATAAACCGGGATCTTATTGTGAAGATGTTTATTCCATTTTATCATGTAAAAAAAAGGGTGTGCAATCATATGTCTAAGTTGAGTTGTTAATTTTTAATTTTATATGGTGAGTGTATGGTTATCTACATAATTGGAGTATGACAGAGAGTGGTATCAAATCAAGTTTATAATTCTATAGAATGTCCATGTACATGATCTTGGAGTACAAAAGAGCAAAGTTGTGCCAATAAGTTTTATTTTGTCGGATTACTCTTTGCATCCTTCATAAATGATATTGTCCAGTTGCTATTATTTTGTAAATAGGTATTGTAGTTATTGTAAGAATCAAATGTAACCAGTAGTCTAGGACAAGAGGTGCCTATTTAAGATAATAGTCGGGTGTTGTTATTTATAGACTTACGAAACAAGTTGAGCACCAAATTTAGCAATTAATACAATAGAGAGAAAGGGGAGAACAACAATGGGCTGGATTCGTACAACCACAACAAAGAACTGAAAGATTGAGACAGTTGGGAAAATATATAGAAAACTAAACCCTCTAATATTTGAGGATACAATAGACCTAACAACAGCACAGGATTGGACGAGAACTTTAGAGAATATGTTCAGATACACTAGAGTTTCAAAGGTAGAGAAAGTGGTTTGTGCATCCTTTATGTTACGAGGTAGTGCTCGACATTGGTAGGACACCATGAGCAGCATAGAAGATAATAATGCTGTGACTTCGGATAGATATAAAGAGCTATTTTGCAAAAAGAAAAAAAATTGCAGCCCTAGTTTGAGCCACAGTTGTATGATGGTGGGGAAGTAAGTTTGAACAACTATCCACATTTACTATCCACTTGGTTAATACTGATATACTGAAAGTAGAAAGATTTCTTGAGAGACAAAGGCTATAATTATATTAAAATGTAAGTACGCCACGAACTCAAGGTGTTTCATATTCCTAAATAGTAGATAGAGAGCATTAGTCATAAAACAGACTGAACAAAGAATTAATCGTGCTCAGGATGCTCGACGACAATTTAGACAGTGTCAGGGCAGCATTGGCCTAGAAATGATAAGAAAATAGCATTCCAGGGCTAGATTTAGAAACATAAGTTTCAACCAAGGCAAGGTTTCACATTCCTAATTATATCAGCATTGAAAGCCCAGAGGTTACTCGATAGTAGTTATATAAGTTACTCGGTTAGTATGGCTACTGAAGCACAAAGATATCCAAACTTTAGTGATATACCAGTGGCACAAGAATTTTCAGAGGTATTTTCTGGTGACCTACTTAGGATACCACCAGATCGTGAGATAGTCTATGATTGATTTAATTCCAGGAACATCTTCTATTTCCCAAGTTTCATATAGAATGGCCTCAACCAAATTGAAAGAGTTAAGATACAATCACAATAGTTGTTGGATAAAGGTTCGGTTAGACCTAATTTTTCAATGTGGGGTACACCAGTGTTGTTTGTTCATAAAATGATGGTACAATGAGATTGTGTATTGATTATCGATAATTGAACAAGGTGACGATAAAAAATAAATACCCATTTTCGAGGATTTGTGATTTTTTTATCAACTTCAGCGTGTAGCTATATTCTCGAAAATTGATTTGTGATCTCGGTACCATCAACTAAAGATAATGGAAGAGAACATTCCTAAAACAACATTTAGTACGAGATATGGTCATTATGAATTTTTAGTGATGCCATTTTGGCTGACAAATGCCTCAATAGCTTTTACATATTTGATGAATCGAGTATTTAAGGATTTTCTCGATAAGTTTTTCATTGTATGTATTGATAACATCCTTATTTATTCTCGTAATAGAGAGAACATGTTGAACGCTTGAGGATAGTACTTCAAGTTTACAGGACAAGCAGTTATATGCCAATTTAAGAAATTTGAATTTTGGTTAAACATAGTCATATTTTTTAGGGCATGTAATATCAAATAAGGGTATATCAATTGATCTAAGTAAAGTAGAAGTTATTAATAATTGGCCACGACCTACAGTCAGAAGTTCAAATTTTTAGGGGTTTAGCTAGGTATTATCATAGCTTTTTGGAATGATTCTCAAAGATAACTTCTTCTTTAACGAAATTAACAAAAAGAGTACGAAGATACTTGTGAGCAAAATTTTCAGGAATTAAAGAAAGATTGTCTTTGGCTCCGATCCTTTCGATCCCATCTTGTACCGGAGGCTTTGTATCAGATTATAGTTACGCTTCTCAAAATGGTCTGGATGTGTATTGATGCAAAATGGTAAAATTATTGCATATGCATCTAGGCAACTTAAAGAGTACGAAAAGAATTATCCTACACATGACTTGGAGCTTACCATAGTTGTGTTTGCACTTAAAAGATGGAAGCATTATCTGTATGAAGAATGGTGTGAGATTTATACTTATAAAAAAAGTTTAAAATATTTATTCATGCAAAAGGAATTGAATATGAGACAATGAAAGTAGCTAGAATTAGTAAAAGACTATTATCAACTACCGTCCTGATAAGGCTAACGTTGCAGTCGATGCCTTGAGTAAAAAATCAATATTTAGTGTTGCAGCTATGATTGTAACTCAAATATAAGAATTGGTGGACTTGCAAAAATGGATATTGAAATCATATCGAAAGGATCTGTGGAGGCTAAACTTGTAGCCTTAACACTTCAACCAAGTTTATTGAATAGAATTCAACAAGAACAATAGACAAATGATTATTATTCCAAGGTAAAGAATGATATATATTTTGGGAAAATTTCAAACTTTTAGATACTGAAAAATGGTATCCTATGATTTAAGGGATGGCTGTATGTATTTGATGCAGAAAATATCCAAGATAATATTCTATATGAAGCACACGCAACACCATATTCTACTCATCGAAGAGGTATTAAAGTGTATAGAGATCTGAAGTTGCATTATTGGTGGCCGAACATGAAAGGTGAAATAGTTGAATATGTGAACAATGTTTAACATTTCAACAGATAAAGGTGAAAATCTAACAACTATTGCCTATCCCAGAGTGAAAATGTGAAAGAATCACAATAGACTTTGTGATGAAATTGCCGAAAACAACTAAAAAATACGATAATAATTGGATTATTGTGGATAGATTGACTAAATCAACTAATTTATTCCAATTTGATCCACTTATTCCATGGATCGATATGTACAGCTTTATGTACATGAAATAGTTAGACTTCATGATGTGCCAATATCAATTATTTTTTACAAAGAATTTAAGTTCTAATCTCTCTTTTGGAAAAGCTTATATAAGGCTTTGGGAACACATTTATCTTTTAGCACAACTTATTATCCTTAGACTTTTGGACAATCAGAAAGAACAATAGAAATATTTTAAGATATGTTGAAGGATTGTGTATTGAATTTTCAAGGCCAATGGAGTAAATTTTTACCACCAGTAATATTTGCATACAACATCAACTATCAGGCTACGATTAGAATGGCTCCTTATGAAGCAACATACAGTAGAAAATATAGGTCTCCAATTTATTAGGATGTGTTCGGAGAAAGGAAACTGTTAGGTCCGGATATGGTTCGTGAAATGGCTAAAGTTGTGACACAAATACGTCAATGGATACAAACTTTTCAAAATTGACAGAAGCGTTATGTAGATCAAAGGAGAAGAATGTTAGAATTCATAGTAGGAGATCATGTCTTTTTGAAAGTAAGGCCAATGAAAGGGATTATGCGGTTTGGAAAGAAAGGAAATTTGAACTCGAGATACATTGGTACATTTTCTATTGTTAAGAGGAATGAAAATGCTTCCTACAAACTTGATCTTCATTCATCAATGTCTCAAGTACACAATGTATTTCATATATCCATGTTAAGAAAATACATTAGAAATCCCTCTCATGTGCCGAAGAATGAACTGATGGAGATAAAACCAGATATAACTTAAGCAAAAAAACTAGTAGAGATTATTCAACGAGAAGTAAAGCTACTTAAAAGCAAGAAAATTCCGTTAGTTAAGGTATTCTGGAGGAATTTTTCCACAGAAAATGCTACATAAGATGAAATGCGGGTTAAGTATCTTGAACTTTTCGGGTAAGTAAATTTTGAGGATGAAATGTTTTTAAGAAGAGGAGGATGTAATACCCTAAACTTTCACTTTACACACTTGACCAATATAATTCACGCATTACTTGCTATTTACATTGTCATTTGCATTTGCATTTGCATCAATAGTTCGACCCCCTGACCACCTCGGTGGTGAATCATTAAGGTTTTAATATCTTTATATAGTATTAGTTTTGAACACCCCGACCTAGGTGTTGAATCTTACATTAAACTATGGTGGAAAAATTAGGTTAATCGAGATGTTGGATATTGATTTGTTAAATTGATCTTCAAGATGTCGAACTTATTATCGGTAATGTTTCTAGCTTTTGATTCAGTTGATCAAGATTACCCTGAATCCTAAGTAAGTCTTTAATATATTTTGGACGTGTGGCATGAAGTGACATGATCACAATACAATAATATATGATTCATATTACGTTATAAATATTGAGGTGCAAGTTGTTGAAATCAATCGAGAATCGGGAGCCAATCGGATAATGAATCGAATGAACGGTTAATGAATTAACTCCATAAATTATTTTGGGATCATAGTGCAATTGAATTGGTTTTAGACACATTAAAACAGGTCAAATACAATTGATTTGGACCTGCAAGGATAAGTGTAAAAATCAGATTTTACTACAAGGAACCATCTCATGCTTGGGCTACTTGTTTTTTAATTGCCAATTTTTTCACCCATAAGCATTACTCACGACTCAAGTCCCTTAAAGACTTCATATCTACCTCCTAAATAAGAGTTTAACACCTTCAACTCATCTCTAATTGATTCTAAGTGTAAAAGAAAGCAAAAGAGACAAAAAGAAGTAGAAAAACAAGAAGCTGGAATTGGAAATTCTGGGCCGGTGAGTTAGCTCAAGGTTTTGAGGTTTGTCTTTATTTTTTGAGGGTTTTATATCGTCTTGAATCTCTGAACTTTAATGAGATCATGTTGGGGTGTTGTTGATGGTTTTATGATAACAAAAGATGGATAATTTGTTGCAAGAACTTGAGTTAAATCAATATGGATAGAAATTGATAGTTACTGGATTTTAGTCATACAACCTTGAATTTTGTGTAATACTTTGAAGGGAATGTATATGTATCACTTTGAATGTTCTTATATAAGAGTTATAGGTATGGAAATAAGTTTTAATAGATTAGAACTTGATTTGTGACATGATAATCCATTGGAAACCAAAGACAGCCATAGTAAGCTGGGGATGGCAAAATGGCTTGCTGGCTCGAACCGCTCGTGGCTTAGCCCGGAAAAGCTCAAGCCAAGGCTCGGGCTGAAACCCATTTTGGGGGCAAAGGCTCGAGCCCGAGCTAGCCTGTGTGGCTCGACGAGCTACACAGGCCTGCTCAGATGAGCCAAGCCCTAAAAAAAATTAATTTTGTCAAACTGCTAACAGCAGGCAATTTGACAACTGATGTAAAAAAAATCCAAAAATCGAGCCATAATTTTTTGGCTAAGCTTTGGCTCGACTCGGCTCGGGCAAAAAAAAAAAGCTCGGACATTTTTTGCTCAAGCTTCGAGTTTTGACTCGTGGCTTGGCTCATTGACATGGCTATAGTAAGCTACCTAATTCAGTATGCTGTAAAAAGGACTTAACTTGAGGCTGAAAACCATGTACTTGTGGTGAATTCATGACATGGTTACCTTCTTATATATGTTAAATAAGCATTGTAAAAGTTTGGGAATGAACGGATGCTGTTAAGGGTGTGAAAAGATGTCGGAAAGTGAATTGGACAGTGATAGAAACTAGAAACCAGATTCTGTCCATTTTTATATTCAACTAAGTTTCAACCTTTATACGTCTTATAATCATCTCTAAGGCTTGGAAAACTGATTTTAGCAAGTGTTAAGTCGTTAGAAACAATCAGATGACTCGAAAAATAGTGGGATTATGTGTCTATTTCTGAGTGCGGTCGCTAACTTGAAGTGATAATGCTATCTAAATTATTTTGCCATTAATAGTTGTAGCATGGGATCATGTTTAATATTAGACGTTGATGCAGGTTTCTTTCCGAATGTAAGTGAAAAAGAGACTTGACCTACACCCAGTAGAAAGGACAAACGTACAAAGGCAAAAAGGTACATAAAAATTCATTTGTGACTATGATACAAGTACATAGTACTTGGATACATGTTTCAATATAATGGCATCCATTTTGATTGAGTATACTATTCATGAGCATTAGCACATTCATGCGCGACATATGTCCATACATGGGAATTTAGCATGCAATACATGATTGGAAAAATGAATTTACATTATTAAATATTTTATTGACCACTATTAAAACACTAAGGCATGTAAGGTATGCTTATGTGATATTTAGGCAGCGCGGGTGAGACTTTCTGGGTGATCACAAGGGTAGATAGGGGATGTTCCTTTAGTGATCACAAAGGAGTGTACTACTTGACTATGCCTTTATGATTATTGGAACAGAGAGTGGAATACTTTTTGGGTGATCATAGGGGCAGTTAGGTGATGTACTTCCAGTGGTCACAAGATGATGGTTCACTCAACTGTGTCGATATCATATTTAACCATTTGATTATTGATTATTAATATTGCGTAGAGCTCTATCCAGTGTATAGTAGGAGGATCAAGGACCCAATGAAAGGAAAAGACTTCAAATGAAATTATTTCAATCTAACTTTGGCGAATATTTGATTACGATGTTATTTTAACGTGATATTTTTAAGAAAATGACAGTGTCGGATACTAATATTATTCATACTCATTGCATGCGTGATTGTTACTTATTGGCATTAGCTTATGTAGGTGAGTATGAAACTTCATAGAAGACATGGCTACCAGTGAACCTCTTACGGGATTTCGAAGTTTGATGTACATGGATGATGACCTTTATGGTTATTTTTGGATTGTTGTTTTGGTCTTACAATCTGTTGTAATTTGTATTATAATTTTTGGAGACCCTTTATTGTGTATATATGACTTTTGAAATGGAATGGTAAATACTTTTGTAACCTCGAAGTAAATATGTGGGAATATGATTATATAGTTTTTCTTTTTCAACTCGATATATTATATGAACATCATAGGTGATCAAGGGAGAATATATATTTATCAATCATGTATATAAGATCAAGTTTCAATTTTTTTACGAACTTAAACGAGCTAAGATAAAGTTTATACATAAAGCACGATTGAATGGTAAATACAAGCTCTAAATTTAGGCGAAGGTTATGCAATATTTTGAAATGATGATTTTTAGAACTAAAACTATCTTTGACCCCAAAAGAAAAGTGTTACTCGAACTCTTAAAAAATAAAGAGCAGTTTTTAGATTGTCTAAATTTAAATTTTATAAAATAAATTGATTAAACTTAAAAATAAAACTATCTATATTATGAAGCAATATTTTGAGTCAAAAAAATTATTAAAGAGATTATTTAAAACAAAAACTAATAAAATATAATTGTTTATTTAATATTTATTGTATGAAAAAAATTAAACAAAAATGTGAATTGGCATGGAATCGAACCTCATACCTTCGGATACAAAGTAAAACCCACTGCCATATGAGCTACCCTTCATATTCTTGAAGCTACTACAATTATATANTTGTATGAAAAAAATTAAACAAAAATGTGAATTGGCATGGAATCGAACCTCATACCTTCGGATACAAAGTAAAACCCACTGCCATATGAGCTACCCTTCATATTCTTGAAGCTACTACAATTATATATTAAAATTTAATTATTGTTTATTGTGTTTAAAAATTAAAAGGAGTGCCATGCAAGGGAATCGAACCTAAGCATCTTGGACACGAGAAAATGCACGACCACCCGATCTGCACACGATTTTGCTAAATGTTTCTACAATTTTTTTCCCCAACGGATCTAGCACGGGCGGCCACGCCAGCTCGCCGGGTGCTGGATTCGCCCCTGGTCTTCGAAGTATCGCGTTATAAGCAGACTTTTACTACCAGGAATCCCAAAAATACATGTATAGCTCTTGGCGCGGTCCCTAAAATTATGGAGTTTTGCCCCTTTGTAAGATGCCCTATAAAGTGAACCCTTATAATGGGTTTGAAATAGGGGTCATTGAGTGGCCTACGTCTATTGGTTGAAGGTGGACATGGGTGGGTCTAGGGGGCACGTGCCCTCCCACCTTTTGAGATTTTTTTTTTATTTTTATAAAGTCATGTTTGGTATTAATTGAAATATAAATCAAAGTTAACAATTATTTTTAATAACATTTTTCATGGAATTTATAACTATTTAACTTTTATCAAAATTTACTAAAAATTTAATTTTAATATCCACCAAATAGGGGCTAAATCACAAGAAATTTGAATTTCGATAACATGCTAGTTTTGAAAATTCTTCGGCAATCGTATGTCATCGATTCTACAAATTGCTTATGTCATCTCAAAGTTTATTTCGAGAACTACATTATAGGCATATCGAATAGTCCAAACAGATATCGAAAATAATTAAAAATACGTTCAACATGAGTTTTAAAGAAAGACGACTCACTCGCATTTTAAAAAAAAATTCAATTATTTCATTAACATTTATTATTTTTGCGATAAAATTTTCTCAATGTAATTTTCATCATTTTATTAGAAAATTTTATAGGAATATGAAATCAAAAAATTCAAAAATTTACATCCGAAAAGTCATATTTCATGTAAATTTTTGGATGCAAAATTACACGAAGTGTGATTTTTTTAGATGTAAATTTTCGATTGTAAACTCTCCCAACTTTGTAAAAATTACATGGAGTATGATTTTTTTGAACATAAATTTTTGATAGTAAAATTTCTTCCAACTTCTTTGTAAGTTCGATTGGGCACCCTAATTGTTAACTTCTACTACCTGGACCCAAAGATAATAATATCTAAACTTATGTTATCTACTGACACCCTTTTCATTCCATCCCTCTCTATTTTTTCCATATGGTAATTTCTTCCGGGCGTAAGTAAATCCATCCAATGCAACAAATGAAAGTGTAAAGATGGTGAACATGGAGCAACTTTATAAAGTTGATTATTGACCAAGCCCATGTTTGATGTACATTCTTAAGAAAACAATGCATTTTAAATAGTGTTGTGTTGTAAAATATATGGTTAAAAAAGAAGGAAAAATTTTGAATTTACGTGTAATATTATTTTATTAAAAATTCTGTGGTTGACATTGAGTATTGAAAGAACGAATTCTTTTAGAATGTGGATCAAATAGGGGCTAAGCCCTATTTGAGTCTCAATATTCTCAAAATTCATTTGTTCAACACAGACTTTCAATCATACATTTTCTCATAAAATAATTTTACATGTAAATCTAATGTTTTTTCTTATTTTTCAACCATACATTCTCCATTTTTTTACTATTTCAAAATATATTTTCTTGATAAAATGGAGCCCAAACAGAGGCTGAGAAGCATTTAAATTTTACTGAAGCTTCCGTGACACAACCTAAAGCAAAGTCATTCTAAAACACTTATTGAGAGTAGTACTATCAATTTTTTGCTTTTGCAAGTTTCCATTTTCACCCCCTTTGTAATTGTGGAGGTAAGTTCGTATCCTTCGTATTATTTACTTTTATTAGTAAACAACGTAGGGTTTAATGTTAAACCCTCTAATTATCAGCTAAATTAGGGTGTAAATACTCACATTCTGTCCTAGATGACTTTTACAGAAAAAGAAAAAAGATTACCAACGTTTCGATTGTCATCTAATTTCATTTTCGTTTTAAATATGAGTTGCGAAGAACAATAATAAACTAATTATACAAAGGAAAATTTACTAATATCTAGAAGTATTTCATGTTCATTAATTTTGCACTTTCAGTTTTTATTGAAATAATAAATTTGAACTTTTAAGTATATAATGAAGTTCAACTTCATAAAAAGAAATAATACAATCGAAATAAAATAATAAAATAACATGGTCTGTTCTATAATTATGCCACGATTTCTTTAAGGGTAAATTTCATCGAATAAATTCAAAAGTAACCTGCTTTTCCCTGAAAAGTTTTAAAATATTATATATATATATATATATATATATATATATATATATATATATGTTGATGCATAAAATTGAGGTCCAATTAAATGGTCCAAAAACGGGAACCCACGTAGGAAGT
>CAIGRP010057243.1:0-13816 GCA_903798385.1 Fraxinus cuspidata
GTACTTCGTCGCCATTGTTGAAGATGTCTCTTTTCCACTAACTGGATCTGATTGTAGCACGAAAAACCGGCTATAAACCCGGCATTCTGATACCACTGTTAGGAAGTTGTGGTATGAAGCACAAAAACGCAACTGGAGTGGAAATGAGAAAACTAAGAAAAATTTGTAGAGGAGATTCACTATAGCAAAAGGATTATAACACTTTCTCTCTAAAATAAGGAGAGCACTATTTATAGTACCCTCTCGATGTAACTTAGTTTGCACCTGTGCGTATAGTCCCGACATGAAGTTAAAAAGTTTGTCCACCTCGAACATGTTCTTGATGCCCAATATCAAAGTTCAAAATTCTTTATCATACCTTTTTATAGTGTCTATTTTCCGTTAAGTTCTTCTAATGCTTCCCATACAATCCATGCCGTATTGTAGGGAAGGAACTAATGATTCAGTTCGTTTTTAACCCTTCCTAATTCAAAATTTTCAACCTTCTCATAGTCTCATCTTTTTGCAGCTAAGTTCTCCACAATAATTTATATCTCTCAATAGATACATGCTCGCAATGTCCACCCGATCTTCTTCGAAAGCATGTGCAGCCTTGAGAATACTGAACCATGTCCTAAAGAAAATTCAAGTTCCCTAGCACTTTGAGTACCATCAATGCCTTTGGCTCTAGCACTTGGATTTTCAAGGTCGCCATAGAATACTTAGGAGCAAAAGTTGTCCATTTCATCAACACAACTTTCCCTTTTAGCAGTCCAAAGTGAGAAGAAACATTCTTAATCAAGGCTATCATGTACCGCAACATGGACATGAACTTTTAGTTCGACTCAACAATGACAGTTTAAAAAATCTAACTCATTTCGGCCAGATTTTCTATCATTTACTCGGTCTATGCCACCAAGCTAGCATAATTCACAATATTCTCAAGCATACCAATTTGGTCTTTAAGATCTTGACTTACAGCCAGGGGAAGATCCAGGACCAAATTCCAGACCGGGCTAATACGTAAAAAAAATAAAATTACACAAGAAATTTTTTTTTTCTACTAAAAAAATTAAATGGGCTAGGGGCTGGAAGGGCTAAATCCGCCCCTGCTTACAGCCATCTTACTGTTTTCCCAGCACTTTGAAAAAATGTACCTGGTTCATTTCCTCAAACTGAATCATGCTCTGATACTAATTGTCACAAGGTTGACACAAAATTCAACAAACTCCTTATGATGGCGTCGAGGTTTCTCGTCCCAATCAGCCAATACCCATTTTTAAAATTTTGGATATGAAAACTCACAATTTGACTAATTAAATTATAGAAGATTGAAAAAGTAAATAGAATCATAGATTTTACATAATTCATTCCAACTTATTTCTCACCAAAACAAAGAAATATGTACAAAAACATGAAAGGACAAACACAGAGTCTGCTGCCTCATCCAACTCTCATCTGCCTGCCTAAAAACTAAGTTTCCTACACTTAAAGTTTATAAGACAAACATTCATTCATGGATTGCTGTTTACACCCCAAACTGCTAAGGTCAATTTTATTGTTTTTCCCCCACATGGGCTAAAATTGCCCTAAATCAAACATAACACCCAGCAACCTTGGAAGCTTCGTTACATGCTTGTCTTTTGCTTCAATTGCCCCTGAATTTGTGGATTTAAGTTAACTGGACAATAAGGTTTCAAGGTTGTCTCATCGATCAATGCCAAATCTATGGAATGTAGCCATCAAGTAAATCCAGTATCGTCATGCCTCCATTACCCACCGCGTTACATTTCCAACATGATGTGTTACTTCGTTCCACCCCGAATCTGCGCATTGTTTGAACTTCTCACACGCATTCAACCATGTCATGGCATCAGTCAAGACATCACACGTGTCATTGCTATTTACTCAATTAGGGTCCTCACAATTATGCTACTTAACATCAGTGGTACTACAACATCAGGCTAGATGGCACTAGATGTAATATTATATGATAAGATCAATTTAATGAGTCATCTATCAATTACACTTTATTGAGCCTATTATTCAATGATACCTTGATGGTATTGTGGCACCAATAGTGTGAGATAACATTATTCTTCTTCCTAAGTTTGAATGTCTCAACCTTCTGGCTTTACCTAGTTTATGATCCTCAATAGTCTAGATCCAAAACTAAGCATCCAAGGGTTAATTGGACACAAGCATTGCTTATAATAGTTTTGTCACTGCCTTAACACATTTTAATGTGTTTTTCTTTTTCTTTTGTTCTTTCTTCTATTTCTTGGGTCTTTTCTTTAGTTTTCGAAAGTTGTTTTTACTCTACATTGCAGGGATCCTTCTTTTTCAGTAGATCGTCTCCTTAATATTGGTGATGAATAGGAGACTGGTATCACACAATAATATTGATGAATTTTTTTTTAAGTGCCACGACTAGTGCAATGTCTTTATCTATGGACATGTAAGTGGGATCAAAATCCTAGTGTATAGTTTCTACCTAGGTTTCACATGTTATCCAAAAACACTCCACACTATATTTTCAACAAGCAAAGAATCAATACATCTAAATAGCTCCCAACACCGATCAACCAATCCTAAAATAATTCTTTCTGGGTTAAGTGATTGTATTATTTAATTATGATCTCAATTCGTCAACATAAATTCAAAATTAATTTAAAATGTAACCAATCTAAAAATTCATATTGATCGTCATGACTATTATTCTCGATATAATGGGACCCCCCATAATCAAATATAAACTTAACAAAATATTGCATCACGTATTTCCATTCATTAACCACAAATAATTTCAAATAATCATACTCATAAGTCAATAAGGCTATCACACTCACACAAACGCACATAAAACAATAAAATAAATATATTTTTGAATTTTTTTCAAAGTTTTTTTTTTAAGCATATCACACAAACAACCCAAATATAGATAAAATAACTAAGATACACCCTAAAATTAAAATACAAATTGCATCAATGTGATAAAAAAATAAGTTCAAAAAAATGTTATCAATACTCATCGTGTCATATGATAACACATTTTCATATGTATTGGTCTTCTATCTTCCTTCTCTCTTCTTTTTTCTTTTTGCAGAATATTTCCTTCAAGCTGAAAAGAGACCAAAAAAAAAATTACCAATATAATCACATAGAAATATAGGTTAATTTGATCTGAAATGATTTATGTAACCTAGTTAATGATGAGAATAATTTAAAATAGAAAGTAAACTCTATTTTTTTTTTTTTTGTAAAGAAATAATTTTATTTTCGATTTTTTTTTGTTATTTATTTTTAATAAATGTAAAAACAAAGATAGAAAATTGGATTGTCTTCTAATAATTGCTCAATTTATAGTCTTGGGTTCGACGTTGATCAATGATGTTTTCACAATACTTCAAATAAGGTCTTAAATATCTTTCTTACCTTGCGTAAATCTTCCTTTAACCACAATAAGAACGTCCTAAAAAATCTTACTTTTCCCTTTTGAATATGATAAGACTTGCATAAATTACCCAATTCAAAGTCACCAAAGAATACTTCGACCTTCTCATTGATTTTAATTACAAAATCAATGAAGATGGAGCATGCTAATTCTAGCTTACTTGAATTCCACTCATTCGTTTTGGTACCGTCATGATTAATTCATCAATCTATATAGACTTTTCTTATTTAGTTGTTGATTCCTCGTATTGAAGAATGAGGAAATTCCCCATAGGCATATTATTTGACTCAGCAGAAATTACTCGTGCTCCCATTCTTTTACATATTTACGTGGCGAAGACATTTGAGCATGTCATCATCATGTTCTATATATTGATCAACTTGGAGAAATGTTTTCACTTCGTTTGGAGTGGCCTACGAGCAATTTTCAGTGTAATGCATAGTCCCATAGTTTTCACAAATTCAATTTATCTCCTCATCAACGACCGGTGGGAGAAATAATTCCATTGGCATGTCACCATCAAGAAGTTTGACCAGTGAATTATATCACGTCTTGTCAAATTGATACATTACGAAAATATCTCCCACAATCATGTCATATTCTATTGGGATCAATTATCACATATTATTGCTAGTCTATTGCTTATTTTCATTGCTTAACAATAAAATAAAGAAGAATAAGTAGATCTGTTAGAAAGAGGAAAAAAAATCAAACAAAAGCTATGAATACATTAAACTGATATTAAATTAAAATAGTCCGAAACAACATCGCTAATTTTTTTTTGTAAATATTTTATATCGCAAGTGAACAATATCATAAACAAGTAATAAAGTGGATCTAAAAGTGTGAATTATCGTTCACGTGAGGACTACTATATAACCATTGGGAGGGTTCTTGGTTTCTTGAAGAAAACCAAAAACCTCAGGCTGTAGTATTCAAAGTTCATGACAATTCTAGAAGGATATTTCGATACTAGTTGGATATCTAGTGCGGGAGAAAACAAATCTACTTTAGGTGGGGTTTACTCTTGAAGGAGGCATAGTTTCTTGAAAGTTTAAGAAACAAAAATGCATTAGACACTCGACAATAGATTCTGATTTTGTAAAGTTGGCTGAAATAGGGAAAGAGGCTAAGTGGTTTAGGGATCATCTTTATGAAATTCCTTTGGGTGCAAAGGATAAGAAACAGATTCAGAGGGAATACTCATCATAAATTTTGAAGTCTCATTATCTTGGTTCATCGTCTACTCGTACACCAGGATAAGAAGATATGGGAAGTGGATTCTAGCAAATATCCTTATCATCCATTCTCCCATAGAAAATGTCTCAACAACCAACACATTAATCTCCCATGATTGGAAAGCATTTAAAGAGCCAACATATCTTCAAATAACAAGACGAAGGATACTCTTTTCTACGTAATAATAAATACCTCAGATATAATAAGTTGTAGCCCAAGCATAAATGAAGTATCCGAGAAATGATAGTGAAATCGAGTAGTTTGACGTTCGTGTGAGTCTTCTATAAATGCTTGCTAATAATGAAGGAGTTATACTATAAATGGATCAAACGCCATCTTGGAAGTAGCTTTAAATGTCCCAACTATCATATAATCGTTTCCAAAGGGAAGAATGAAGTGACAGAGACACAGAAAAATAAATTGATATTTTTATCTCTTCCTCCTTAAATAAAGATATTGACAAATTGCTCCAATGACCTTGATCTTTGCAAGAAATATCTTTTAATTTGTCTACAATCACCGGTCTTGGTATCTTCATTGGTTTCCTTTGCGTTGAGCCTTTTGAAAGGATATAAATCCATGGCATCCTTGTAAGCTTTGTTTTGTGTGGGATTTTGAGCCTAACACTTTTCTCGAAACTAGAAGTCAATCAAATTACCGTGAATAATGTTGCCAGATTCATTCTTTTAGATGTCCCAAAGAGAAATGTTTCATCACATGCGTTCACAAAAGTATTGGTCGTACACCAAACTATACTAAGAGCTCTGTAGATAGAGTTTGGACGATCGTAATCTTTTGTAGTAGAGATGACTACACAAGCTAACTCATGAAGATTCCTCTTTTGAAGGAGTTTTTGAACCTAAGTAGACCATTCCCAAATAACTTTGGAAGATAAGAAATCTCGTCACAGATGATAAGTGAGCCTCCCACCATATTTCTCATTGTTAGTCCTCTCAGAAACCATTGTCCTTAGGATTCCATGCTTTGGTTTTCAAGTTCAATAATTTCATGTATATCCAAATAAAATTCATTATTAGATCTTGTTCTAGGTATTCCTACAAAACAAAAAGATAATAAAAGAAGAAATTAATAATCACGATGCAATTGATAATAATAAAATAAATATCTATTTTACATAATCTTTGATATTGAATCTTTTAAGTATTTAGATATATTATCTAAAATCTCTCGAGTCTCTGAAATTTATGAATAACTTGCAATCTTGGACTTTGAAAGTTTCCGTCTTTGTCTCTCAACATATGTCTTAGACTTAGAAGTCCCAATCCTTAGTCCTCAACATAAAATTTCTTGGATTCAACTTAAAATATCTTGAACTTCAAAAACTCTAATCATTGGCCCTCAACGTAAAATGGCTTGGACTTCGAAGGTTTTAGTCATTGGTCCTCAATATAAATGCTTTGGACTTTGAAGGTTCTGATCCTTGGTTCTCACATAAAATGCCTTAGACTTTGAAAGATTCAATCATTGGCCCTCAATGTGCACTGAATAGTTTATATTTTCTGAGTCATGTTCCTAAACTCGTATTTATTGGACTTCTAAAATATCTGTATTCATGAAAGTTTAAATCCTCCACAAATAGAATCTCACAAACCTCTAAATTCTTGAGCAACCTGAAAAAGAGTTCCTGAAAAAAAAATATAACATATTAGAACAATTTCATATAAAAATCAAAATCAACCATAATTGAAATTCATGCAACAATAAAAGAAGCAAAGCAAAAACGAAGTCATGAGAGAGAGAGAGAGAGAGAGAGAGAGAGAGAGAGAGAGAACAAAAACCAAAAACCAAAATTTCTAGACATGCATCATAATTTTTTAGTTTTTTCCGCATAAACAAAAAAATATTTTTTTTGTCAAGAGTTCATGGTTTCTCGGCGAAATCAAAGCATTCTTTGTGGAAACCACGAAATTGATCATGATACAATTTTTAAAAAAATAAAATAATTTTTTTACCGTAATATTAAATCTTGATATTATCGTAGTACAAAAAATCTTTTGACCATAATATTAAGTGGGTGTTTCGTGGGGATTAAAATTATATTTTTAGTATATTGTAATAGAAGTTTTTGAAATGTATGGTTGAAAAGTTGTAGGAACCATGAAAGAGTTAATATTGATTGTTTGACCTTGACTTAGATTAAAATCTGATTTTAAGTCTTGATATAAAGCCAACCAAAAATCTCTTGCTTCTCGATGTTTCTTGCACAAGGTGCAAAGTCTAATTTGATTCTTTTCTATTTTTTAATCTTTCTGCTGTACAAACATAAATGTGAGCTAAAAAGTCGAAATAAATTGAATTTATATAATATAAAGATCATTATTCAAAATCTACCAGAATTCAAGATGTACATGTTGGGAATTTACTTATATACCTACAGTGGAATTTAAAATAATTTTAATTCCTATCAAAGATCTTTTTTGTATTAAGTTAAACCTTTCGTAAATTTTATAAACTTGTTTGACAATCTTGGAATAAAAACAATCATGATCTTCGCACACAGAAGATGTCCAATTGTCTAGAACCTTCAATAATAATCCACACAAAGGAACAAGAATGATATATTAGTGTTTTTATTTTCTTGTGTTAGCAAGATTATGAATATGTGTTATGATTTCTCAAACAAACAACTTATTAATAGAAATTCAAATGGGTTTGACCCACCCATAAAACATGCCCAATATTTAGCTAATTTAATTAATTAAACTTGGTCCATAAGTAGCAACCTAATTAAAATGTCCAACCTACATTAAAGTTCATCCTACTTTCGAACTTATTAAATTAAATTAAAGGCAAATAATTAATGGGCGGTTATAAAACATCATATAAATAGGACCAAAGATCAATGAAAAGGGAGAAAGTTAAATATGCAAGAGGAAATCACAAGAGAATGAAGTCCAAGAGAAAATTCAAAGTCCAGAAGAAGAGGAAATCTCTCAAATTCAAGTATAGGAAATTCCAAGAAAATCAATGTTTCTTAAAGTTCAAGCAAGTTCAAATGCAAGCCCAAAGTGAAAATTTAAATCCCAAAGTCCAAGTTAAGTTCTCAACAAATCAAAATTTCAACAAGTCTTGATGTCTAGGATTCAAGCTATGTGATCCCTCGTCTTCAAACACTCATATATTTAATTAAATGATCATGCAATTTTGCAGTCAAGAAGATCAACTTTCACTTAGAGATGGCAATGGGCCGACCCGACTATTGCCCACGAGCTTGGCTCTTGCTTGCCAGAGAGCTCATCCATCTTGAACTTGTGGCAATTTTTGAACGGGACAAGCCAACGATTTTTATTTTATTTTATTTTTTTAAAGATAAAAACACTCATCCTTTATTCTAATTTGGAATTGGCTACTTAAATTTTCGAGTAGACAGAGTTATAAATTCTACATGAATAACTAGTTACGTGTATAATCTTTAAGAAAGAACTTAAAATAGTATTATAAAATAACAAATCTTATTATTATGATTAAATTAAATATCATCTACCTGACGACATGTAATTTCGACGTACTTATTTTATAGTAAAAAATGAGTGTCTTGTCAATTATTTACGCACATTAATGATTCCAAAACATCTTCTTTCTAATTGGCTTCTGACTTCAGACAGAACTCCCTTATCTGCACTAAAAGTAGACTCCGAACCTACAGTGCTAACCGGATGTATTAGTAGGCATTTTGCAATCGCAGATACCAATGGCCATCATCATTCGCACTTTCGCTAGAAGTCAATCACTTCTTCTGAACTTTTTCTAACTACTGCATTACTAGACATTTGATTATTAAAGTGATCAAGTAATTCGGTAGGCGATGGGCTTGGACTTACGTTCGATATCTGATTATATGCGATAGGCAAACTAGAAGAACCTACTGCATCTTATTTATAAATGTATTAGCCTTCAAATAAATTTCGTATTCTAGTATCGTCTTCTTCAAGATTAGTGAGAGGAGTGGGTGCAGAGGGTACCCGACTAATATTTGCATTCATTCATTGTGCATATAATTCATACATTTCAGATGAAGTTCATTCTAAATTTCTTTTAAGTATTAGGTGAGTCAAAAGTTAAAAGTTTTTGAAATTTGATCAATTACACATTTAGTAGGATAAATTGAATTGGGGGTTCCATAATGCATGCCAAAGGAAATAACGAATGTAAGTTTTTCAATATTTTCTAAACTTTAATTCCATGGAAAATATAATTTCAGTAAAATCAGGATCATTTTTGTATTTATCAAAAGCCCTTACAATGATATAAAGACGTTCAAGCATCATACAATTAGTGGGATAGCACTTTTGAAAAGCTAAACCACAATCGAATTGATTTAAAATATTGTTATAATTGTTTCTATTATGCCTATTGTTATAAAATTTAGTCATTAAATGTTCGTATCCTTCGCATGATTTCAATAATAAGTAAGTTGAGTTCCATTTGTGTCCTATATTACTAACAAATATTTTCGAATTCGTCACTCCAAAATATCAAAATTCCTCAAAATCTTGTTTTTTTATTAGGTGAAATCGTGATATATATTAATGCATCACCAAATTTTTGAAGTTTATTCCTAATATGTTTCAAACCATTTTGCACAATTGAATTAAAAATACGACGCACACAATTAACTTGAATAATAACCACCAAAATCAGGCAGCAATACCCTACACAACTTATCAACATCTGGCTTATTAACACTAGCATTATCAATTTTAAAAAAAAAACTAATTTTGCTCTCGCTACGATATTAGCTAAAATGTGCATAATAGTGTGACATATATTGTTAGCATTGTGAGAGAATTCAATGATTTTAAGAGTAATATTTTTTTATGCAGACATCAAAGTGGGTCTTTGTAGTGTGCACCTGCAGCTACATAACCTCTTTTATTAATCCATTCTCATAAATCCAAAGTTAAAGATTTTTTGCAAATCAATAATCAATTGTTTTTTTGTATTAACAAAATATTCTATTGTATCGAAATGAAGAGTGTTTCTACTTATTCCAACATACCTCGGTTGAAGATACTCTTTTACAAAGGAGATGAAATGTTTGTTGCTCGCTATTGCTAGATACAATTTAGCACCAACACTAATTTCACCATTCCCTATTCGAGCTTTGTCCTTCGAAAACATCCACGTGCTAAGGCTGATGATAGACTACCAAATTGCAGTTACACCATGTTTGGCCGCACATTTATTGTAGTGGCGGATGAGGTGAGTGGTAGCGATGCCCTTTTTCCATGCCAATCATGTTTGATGGTATTTACTTACCACTTTACACTTTATGACTCTGTTGATCATACGATCCATTGAAATCAATTTGAAGTGATCCCAAAATTTTCAGCCTTTTTCCTTTCGCTTTCCTCTTACGTCAGGAATATTTAGTTCTGCCTATTCCGTTTCAAGAACATCAATGTCTTTCAAATCAATTGGATTACTACTTTCTTGAGTATCCAAATCTAGAATATTCGAGAATGGGTATATCTTTGAGACTGGCAAATTCATCGTGAAATTAACTTTGTGACGTCATAGGTGAATTGCCACCGAGACCGACACCAAACAAACCCTTAACAAATGATTGTGGATCCATTTGTGATAAATTGATAATATAAGAACTTGAATAAAGATGAAATGATGAATGAATATGTAAAAATTGAATAATTGTAGGAATGTAAATTGTAATGTATATAAATATAATGTAGAGAATGTATTGTATTTGTAAAGTAGGTAAATAATTGATTGTAAATTGTTTTATGTAGAGAAATAATGAATATAGAATGTAGATTGTAGAATAATAGTATGAAGAGAGTAAAAGATTATTGATTTTGTTGTATGAAAAAACTAGTTAAATGGATAGGGTACTTATAGAGTTAAAAAAAAAAAAAAAAAGGAGGAATAAAAAAAGGTAAAAAAAAAAAAAATGTTCAGTTACTATTGGCAACGGTTTGCCAATTGGCATGCCGTTTGCCCACATGACAGGCTAGCCAGTGCCACCTCTACTTCTTCTATATTTAACTAAAAACTGTAATAATTTTTGTATATATATAATTTTTTTCGTACAAAAGGAAGAAACAATTATTGTTCAAGGAATATTATATGAATAATGCTATTTAGATTCACAGGAGTTTTAACATCAATTTATGTGGTGTTAAATAATAAGCTAAATCAAATATGAAATTAAATGACACATTTAATTTTACTTATCATTTAATGGTGTTGTGTAATCGGCTAAATGAAAGGTGAAGTTAAATGACATATTAACTATTACTAATCATTTAATGCCACATTGGCACCACATAGGTGATGTTATAATCCCAATGAAGTTAAATAACCATATTCATATTATATACATGTCTTTCTAATCAGTTGTGTAAGAATTTGTAAAATTTAGTGTTCAAACAATTTCTACAAGCGTACAAGATCATTGACAAATAATAAATTTGATGAGTTAAGAATATCGTCCCACATGGAATAAACCTTAAATTGAATTGTTTCAAGTCATTATAAAACTCAAATGTAAATAACAAAAGAGCTGATTTTATTCATATTTAAATTATTCTACTAGTTATCATTAATATCCTTGTAAACTAAAAATAATATGTATGTGTTGGAATTCAAATCCACCAATTATTTAATACCTATTATCAATTCTTAACTATGTAATTTAGATTCATTCTTTTGACAATCGTTAATTCTATTATATTCAACTTTCTTTTTCAAGACATATTAATTTTATTATAAACACGACTTGTTCTTATTCCTAGTCGAATTCGAATAAGTGAATGCATTCAATAACACAATTATCTAGGTGATTGAACATGCAATATATGCAATATGTGTAATTAAGCACTATAATGAGCAACTAATTACCTAATTGGCGATTACGCAATTAAATAATACAAGGAGTATGCATAATTAATCGAAATAAGAATTACTAAACTACTTGTCTTTGAATTGAAAATAAATAAATAAATAAAAGGTTCATCTTCATCCAACACAAAGTAATTTACACTTTATCCAACTTATTCTAAAAAATTGACCCTTAATTTAAGATTTTCACCTAATTTTTATCTTATTAGCCTTATCACACAAATTTAGCACACATGAAATCTCAATTCATCTTAATATCTTCCCACAACAATTCAATTACCTCCAAACTATACTAAATTTGGTTAAAAAATGTATAATATGATTTTAGGTTTAGCATTTAAAGTCTACTATGTCAACCTATTCAAGATATGAATGCACCCATTCCTTTATAATGCAAAACTTAATTCACGCGCACAAAAGGTATCAAATTTCACATGTATAGGTAAAATTTAATCTCAGTACGTAATTTATTCATAATTCATAAACTAACAAATAATTCCAAATATATAAATTGTTGTCGGAGATGCTAACTAACCCACACAAGCAAGCAAATTAAAAAGAAAACATTTTTAATGTTTTCTACTATACTTCAATTGTTGATTATGTAATCTAATTTTACTCATTCATTCTTGACAATCGATGATACTATGATATTTAAATTTCTTTTTCAAGATAAATTAAGTCTATTCTAGACACTACCCGATCACGTTCTTAGTTCGAATTCAAATATATTCAATTGTACGATTATCTAGGTAATGCATTCAATAACACAATTATCGAGATAATTGAACACGTGATATATTATATTCCTAACATCTACTACTTGTGTTAATCATGTAGTGTTATACTTAATTATCAACTTTCCATCCCCAAAATAAGTAACTAATGACCTAATTGGTGATCAAGCAATTAAATAATGCAACGAAAATGCATAATTAATTAAGAAAACAAGAATTATTAAACTACCCTTGAATTAAAATCAATTATCAAAAGGATTCATCTTCATCCAATACTCTAAAATGATTCAAGTAACAAATTTGATGAGTTAAAAATATCGTCCCATAGAGAATAAATCTTAAATTAAATTGCATCAACTCATTATCAAATTCAAATATAAATAATAGAAGAGATGATTTTATTTATATTTAAATTATTCTACTAGTTATCTAAGATGCTTTAAACTAAATATAATATGTATGTGTTGGAAATCCCAATCTACCTATTATCATCCTATTTTCAATTCTCAACTATCTAATTAAGGTTCATTCTTGCTTTTTTTTTGACAATTGATAATCCCGTTCCGTTAAAATTTCTTTTCCCAGATAAATTAATTATATTCTAAACATGACCTGATCCTATACATAGTATGAATTCGAATGAATAGAACGGATTCAATTATACGATTAACTAGGTGATAAAGCATTCAATAATATGATTATCGAGGTGATTGTACACGCGATATATGTTATTCCTATCATCTATTGCCGGTGTTCTAATCATGTAGTGTTCTACTTAATTATGAACTTTCTAGCATTATAACAAAAAACTAATTACCTAATTGATGATCAAGCAATTAAATAATGCAATGAACATGCATAATTAATCAAGAAATACAAGAATTACTAAAATACTTGTCTTTGAATTAAAAATAAATAAATAAAGGTTCATCTTCATCTAACACAAAGTAATATAACTTAACATATTTCAAAAGACAAAACAACAAGAAGAATGAAAAAGCATAACCCAGAATTTACAAAACAAGAAAGTGTTGTTACAGTCTATTTCTTGTTCTTTATCTTCAATCTCAAGCTTTTATTCTTCAAGTTCTTGATATTATTGATTCAATCCACGTGCTAGAATGGATCCATTGTGTTCTAGAGTGATATGGATCAATTAGAGGAGAAAATCCTAAAACAATCAAAAAATGAAAGGAATAGTAAGTATGTGCAAAAATGCAGAGTTTGTACAAAAAATGCATATAACAAACAATTCGGCAGTCAAATTTTCGCCCTTAGAGTACAATCTGAAAACATCTTTCGATTCTGCACAAGTTTTTTGGATGACGTCGTCAAACTTTTATGGTGAAATTCAGTTGTTTAGGGATCCATTTTTGCGTTTTTATGTTTTGAATTAGGTTAAAGGTATTTTTCGTTATTGTAGTATTTCAGTTTTATTTAGATTTGTTTTGTAGTTTTCTTGTTTATTTGGACTTGTTTTTAAAATTAGAGTTTTGTTTTGATTAGGAGTTTATTTTATGCCTATAAA
>CAIGRP010057244.1:0-18753 GCA_903798385.1 Fraxinus cuspidata
CATGATTGTTCACTCTAATCTCACAGTCTTTGATTGCCCGATTAGCTAAGAATGAATCCCCTACGGAAGTCACTACTACCAATTCACTATCTAAAGGCTCTGACATCTGATCAGCATAGCTAGCATATGCATGAGAAATAAAGTAATGTGTAGCACTCGAATCAATTAAAGAACGAACGTTTCTACCAAAAATAGATAACATACCTATTACCACATCTGGTGCCTCCTGCTGAGTCAGAGCAAACACTTTTCCCTAAGTTTTGGATCGACCTATCTAGGTTCTCTATCTAGAAGCATTACTTCTAGTAACATTAGGTTGTGTAGCCCCCGTCGACCCTACTGTTGTAGCTCTTTGATCTCGGTTCTGTCTGGCTGTACTGATCCCTGGCTGAGAAAATATTGTTTGAGATGCTCTAATCTACTAAGATCGAGTTGGACAATATTTTCTTATGTGTCCCATCTGGCCACATTGGTAACAAACTCTAGCTCCTCTGAGATACTCGCTTGGATGAAACCTCCCACAAGATTGGCACTATAGAAAGCTACGATGATCTTAACCCTCATTTTGCCTTGCTTCCTGAAATCTCTGTGTGGCTGCTGTACAGAACTCTGGCTATGGCTTGATTCATGACTAGACCTAGAACTCCGAGACTTAGGTTTAAAATCGCCAGAGTTAGTGACACCTGGCCAAAATCCTTTTTAGTTCTTCTTGGACTTTTCTCTTGAAGTTCAAGTTTGACTGTTACCACCTTGGAAGGTCATCTGTGTTCCTTGATTACGTCCTTCTAGAATGGATGTCTCAACCCTCAATGCTGCCTCTACCAACATCCCCAAATTTTAATGCCCATGAGCAGTAAATATAGGCCGGATATCTACTTTCAATCCTTACTCAAACCATCTACACCTATCTCTCTCCTAAGAAACCAAATCACTAACATACTTGGACAGTTCTACAAACTTTACATGGTATTTAGCAACTGACATAGACCCCTAAACCAATCTTAAAAACTCATTTTATTTCACAACACGATAAAATGGAGGATAGTATGTTTCATAGATAGCTTCCCTAAAAATAGTCCAGGTGATAACACTAGGATCTGAATATCGACATCGAAACGGAACCACCAATCATTAGCTCCTCCCTTCAATAAAAATACTGTAAGGCATAATTTCTGATCCTCTGAACATTCCATCACATCAAATATACTCTCCAAAGTTTCATAGCCCTCTCAACAGAGTTATCTCCGTCGGCATTGGGTAGAAGGAAAGCAATAGTTACAACTTGTGTGTCATCGACAGGGACAGGTTGCACCTGAGACTAGTGAACTGATTCTGCAAGCCTACTGGCCCCTCTAACATGTCCTCCCTCTGGAGCATCATGAGCTTGAGATACTGGATTTTGATGCCTACGAGTTGTGCTACCACCATGCATGACTTACCTGCAATGATGTATGATATATGAACATGAGACACATGCAGCGTTGTCTATAAACTCTAAAACCATGCTTTAATACCAATTGATATGACCCCGTCTCGAGTCTCCCTAGTGGACCCAAATGTGGCGTGCGTCGATGATGAGTTCCAGCTAGATGTTGGACCCACCACCAAGGCCACATAGACTGTTCTAGACTAGTTGACTATTCTATGACTACAATATTTTTGTAGAAATTTTGATAGAGTTTTCCCTGTAAATTAGACAAAACCAACCTAGAAATCAACAAAGAGCCTCGTATGAACATTAATAGCAAATATTTTGGGATCCACAAGTTCCACCAATACTACCACAACTAAATCAAATGAAACTAAACTCGACTACGCACTTCTACTAGAAAATATTAGACCAATTGTTTTACAAACATGAGTCCCCAACTAAACATTACATGCTATGATATGGTTAACATCATGCAACCTAATGATGGGTAATCGGGCTCTTGACTTCAGTAGGCTTTCCAGGTATCTCAAATTTAGCGGCCTCCTGATAGGAAAAATATAACAAAATATATGAGCTTGTAACTCAGTGAGTGGATAGTTCGCAAATACATACACTTTTTCCATTTATACATATTTACTGAAAAATCTGATTTATTTTCTTACAGCTTTAAAAATCTAAATTCTGATAATTTCTTTTAGAACTGAAACATGCTAAAATCATAAAATTCTCACTCTTTTATTCTAAATAAGCAACTGTACAATATGTCGAGTATATACAATTGGTATCAACATAAATATGTGAAAAGATGTCATTTCTGTAAGTTAAAATCCTATTTCTGTAATTGAATAAGCTAAATTCTATGTTTTGAAATGAACTATTATCTTGTATTTGAAAATCTATGAATCAACAACTGAATAAACATAATATGATATACTAAAAAATCACACCAATAAGTACCCAATTAATAGCCTTACACGTGTACAAAGTAATCTCTATGTACAAGGGAAAGCCATTCAAATCTCATAATCTGATAATCTGGTACAAGAGTGGGTCCCAAATACCTCTATTAATCTGGTCATATACTGTGGAAACACATTTGCGTTAGTGCAGAATGGGTAAAATCACTAAATATGGTCATACACTGTGGAAACACATTCACATTAGTGCAGAGCGGGTAAAATCACCTTGGTACTTTCATGTGGTTTTAAAATGACTCTAAATATGTTGAAATATGTAATATAAATATAACATGCTAGAGAAATGATTTCAATGAACCGAATTTAACTTTAAAAGAACTGACTACAAAATTCGTTTGATTCTGGAAATCATGTTGTCAAATCAAGTATATGAAATAATTAACTTTCTGATATGTATAAATTTAATAAATATTTATTTCTAAAAAATAAGCTTTTATAGTCACAAAATACAAGCTACAAGCTAGACTGGATGATAAACGTTACCACTCTCCTCGTCACCACCTAAAATATGACATGAATAATCAATTTAACAACCACCATATTAAGTAGTCTTAATATTAAATACAAGCTTCTAAAACTTAATCCCTCCGTACTTGAATAAATTCCCCAAATTTCCTTTAATCAATTGGAGCTAATATCACTTTTTAGTCCCTTTACTAATGACTAATTCATCAATGTAACCTTCATTCCGATCACAAATGTAACTATCTACTATAATTCAACCAATTAAAATTTTCTCTTGTTCCATAAATTCATACTTCCAAGTAAGTAATTCATCATCACAATCATTTATACCATATATCCTTACTTAAGAATCAAATTAAAAATTCTAGGGTTTGCCCAACAATAAAATTTCTTACCTTTATTCAAATGGAAGCTAACCAATCAAGAAGCTTGAACTAGAAATCATAATCCTTTCTCTACATTTGAAATTTCGAACCAAGTTAAAAACCTAGAAATTAAACATAATATTTCTCCTACCTTTTAAAGAAAGTGAAAAGAATGAAAAATGAAATTCAAGCTTCAATACCCCTTTACTCTTCATTTTCTTCTTCTCCTCTTTTTCTCCCTTTTCCTTATTCTTTTCTTTCCTTTCTACTTCTGCGTGAGTGTATGTAGATTGAGAATGAAAATGGGTTTAAAATGCTAATTATTGGAGCATTAAGTCACATTTACAAAGGACCACCTTTCATTTGATGTATAAGTAAATCCTCAACTTCAAATTCAATCCATCTTAAACCCTCATATATTATCAATTGTAAAGTAAACCCCAAGAACATAATTTGCTTAAGTCCCATTTGACTATGACTCTGACAATTCCACTTTTGACTAAAAAAAATTGGGTTATAACACTGCACAACCAGTCTCTCGCCAGTGACCAGCTGAGCAAAGCTAGACGACTACCCTAAAACTGAACGGCCGACCAACACAGTACACAAAACCAATTGGCACAGTCTGAAATGAAGCTTGAAAAAGATGTCCGCACCACACAAAGTTGCAATAGAAATTGCTCCTAAGCTGAGTTACATAGTGTTTGAGCAACAAAAACCACAGCTAGCCAAGCAAAATCCTGTCAATAACCCAGAACTGCAACCATTAAGCTGGAGAGGCACGACACATTCGAGAAAATGAGGCTGGCTGAACACTGAATCAGAAGCCTAAGAACCAAACCACAAATAATAGCACCCTAACCCAGCAAACAAACAAGGTTGAAGTACACATTGAACTTGCAAAAACTGAACAATCTGAATGTGAACCTGGCCTGGAAGAGTGTCCCAAACCTGCAAGCAAACTGACCGGAAGGCAGCACCAAACCCACAAGCTAGAACCTACGAACACTGACTGACCATGTTGGACAGCTTGCCGGGACCAACAACTATTGGCTTACCTAGCTTAGCAGCCTACCGAGAGAAGAAACCAGTATCCCGCCACTTTAAGTTTGAATTAAAAACTGCAGAACCCAAATAGTCAAGCTCCAAATGACAGAACCACGTGAAGTCGAGGGCCCAAAAACTCCAACCTCCCTCCATGCAGCAGGTTAAATCTCAGCTGGGATGATAGACTGAAGCTGTCCCCGTAACAGAATTTGCCTAGTAGCCAAAAACCATAATTGACTGGAAACTGAAATCAAAACTGTCGGACTAAATAAGAAATGTAAACTGAGTTGCAAAAACTCAATTTCATGATTAAGTAAAATCAAATAAAGAACATTATGTTTAATTAAATTTCTACCTAGAAGAGGTAAAAATTAAATCAAAACACAGGAAATCTTAAAGAAACCAAGACACTCAAGTGGGATTTTCTTTCATTATAGTTGAGAGCATCTCTATCTAACCAAGGTGATGGGGGTCTTCATTTTCTGTCTATAAGGGTTTAGGATCAAATTTTAGGTGATGGAAACTAACCTTTGGCTCAATGACATCCACGTCTTCATCCCACCAGGCAAAGCCATCCAAATTTTCACATAAAAAGCATTTCAGCTTCTCCTTAACCTCTATGACAAATCTTTTCCGATCTGTAAAGACTTGAAGAAGGTCCCGAATATCCACTATAGAACTTTCTAACTCCTCAACTAGGTTCGTTTGAGGTTCGCAATCAATGAAATGAGGATCCAGTTCATCAAACTTAGCCGCTTCTTCAGCAACTTTCCTTTCTTCAGGGGCACTTATCATTCCAAAGACAGTCTTTTCTTTAGAGGCATATACCATTTTGATATCTTTCCCTTGTTCAGGGGTGTCATTCATGTCAATGTCTATCAGAGTTACATTAACGTCCCTGGGTTATACCTTCCTAAAGGAGTTTTGATAGCACTTTCTTACACTCATTTGGCTACCTCTAACAATAGCTTTCAGTAGGGAAATTTCATGCTCAGGTGGTGGATGGACATAATAGCCTATAAATCCTCTAAATCTAATATTCCCTGTATCCCATGGTAGGTGAATCGTCTATCTACTATCGAAAACTCCATAAAATGATGAGCTGTCAATGGTGGAATTCCCATATCCACTGCTAGAGTGATGTATCCTCTTAGAATGATGTTTTCACCACTAAAGTTGTACAATAGGGAGCTCATAGGGGTCAACTCGTAGTCTACCTCCATCTTATCGAAGGTCGCTCCAAATATGATATTAATAAAACTCCTATTATCCACTAGCATTCTTTTAAGGCTACTTCATGCCACAATGGCCCTCACTACCAAGGCATCACAATATGGGTAGTGCAGGCCAACTGCATCGTCTTGTGTGAAAGTAATGGGTTGTACCTCCTTTTCAGTCGAGGCTCGACTGTTGTTAACAATAAAGCTTGCCATGGAAGGATCTCTAGCCTCTCTCATATAGTTCTTTTGTGCATTTTTAGTTTCCCGCCTAACGCCTCCAAAAATTGTATCTACCTCTCGAACGGGCTCGTGTCCTATGTTATCTAGAGGACTTTTCCTTTGCCTTTGGATTTCTCTAGGCCTTTTCCCACGCTTTCTCACCTTCGAGGAGCGTTATTTCAAAGGGTACACCTTGCTTCATCTCTCCTAAGTTTTCGATCCTACCTAGAAGGGGGCGCGTTTCCTCGTGGGTATCTATTCCTATGGTTGTAGGAGTGGTGGTAGGTGTAATAGAGGGATGCTTCGTCCCTCTTTATAGGTTCAAAACTTCGTCCCCTACCCCTTCCCATTTCTATTTGAGAAAACTGTTGGCTAGATGTGCATCTCGACGCTGAGGTTGATTTTCTCATAATTCAAAACATGTACTGCATTTAGCGTTGTTGTAGCCAGTACTTGTCCTGAGTTGAGAACGGTTGACTGTCCGACCTAGTGATCCATCAAATGGGAGGTGGGATTTTCCTCATTGTCTTTGAGGAGGTGGGAGTCACCGGTTGGCCCTATTGCAATGATGTTTTAATTTTTCATTGATGATCTCGCACCTTATCATTCTAGTAAAGAGTGATAATGGCAGGGTCATTGTTCTGCACATCGCTCCAAAAGAGATAGTTCATGTATAGTCCTTCTCTCAAGGCCGATAGTGCTTCCCTTCCGTAACTTGTACATAGTAGGTCATTTCATCAGTGAAACAAGACAAGAAGCTTTTCAATAACTCTCCTTACTACTACCTCATGTCTTGGAGACAATGTATAGGCCATTCACCTTCCTTACTAGTTGCGAAGCACTCAAGGAAAGCCTTTTTGAAATTGGGCCAATTTTGATACTTTCTTCTGGAAGTTTGGTGTACCACACTTCGACCATCCCACTTAGAGTTAAGTAGAAGACTCTATATTTCATTGCAAGAGATGAACCCCTTAAGCTTATGTAGGTTTTAAAGCTATTGAGGTGCTTTACGAGATCATCCCTTCTATAGTACTTGGGGATTTTAGGCGGCATGGAGTGGCTTGGGACAGGGATATCCTTTAGTCCCCAAGAGAATGACAAGTTTTTTTCATCTTCGTCGAGGTTACAAGACTCGAAATCATCATCCTCTCTAACTCGAGGTCTAGAAGGTGGTTGAGACAGGCCTGCTTGATTTTTGGCCTATTCTACCCTCATCTGTTGCTGGGAGGCAAGTTACCGTGGGTTTTTTTATTTTGCTTTTGAAACTGAGGCAGTCCCTATTGCCTATTTCTAGGTGTAGGAAGAGGTTGAGCTTGCCTATTTTTAGGCAGTTGTGGTAGTTGGGAATGTCTATTTTTAGCGACACTCAACCTGTCAAAGGCACTTATGGATCTTTGAGGCATATCCTACGGTTCGTAATTGGGAGAAAAGTTGTATTGAGCCTCGTTGGACCGATTAGTGGTGTAATTGGAGGAAGTGTCGACCTCAACCTCCCTCTCTTGACGAGCCTCTTCCTGTTGGTAATCAACCATTTGCCTTTGAACTTCTTAACCACCATAGTAGTCTTTTGCAGAACTAGGAGAGGATTATGGGGAAGCATTTACTTGGGCTGCATATCGAGAAATTGGGTATCTTCCCTAGCTCAACATATTCCTAAGATGTTCTTGCATGACAACATTCTTTAGGGTGATATCCCTCATGTTTGCAGCCATGGTGGCAACCTCCATGGTGAGTTGTCTGCTATTCTGGATCCATCTCTTGATCCACCTTGTTGATGTTATTGATGAAATTGATGGCGGGCTGTAGAAGCTAAGTGTGAGGGTTTCCCTTCTTCAGAGTGTTCCCTAGCTCTCCGAAGCGCTGACTCCTCATTGTCGGAGCTCATGTTAGCATCTTTTCTTGAAATACAACTTTCTTAAGGGTTTTTTCTTAGCAAATGATATTTCTTTTTCAAGGACCAACCTCGACTATTTTCCAAGTGGTTTTTCTTGGGGTTTTTAGTTGTTCTTTCTTCAAGAACATCCTTTTTTCTTCAGAGGTAGGAAACTCACCTAAAATATATCTTCTAATTAGCTTTTTCCATGGGTTCTTCATGGTTGAATGTGTGATTTCGCACGTACGGGGTCAATTTATTGACCTCGTTTTTTGGAAAGATGAAATGGACAACAGATGTCGATCCCACTCGTATCCACGTAAGCAAGTGTCAAGATACTTTGACTGAAGAATTGTTCGGATGGGGTCGCTATATATAAACTTGGAAATGCTTTAACACGTGAGACGAAAATGTTCAGGCACTAACGTCATGTTTAAATGTGGTTGCATATTAATTATTAACTATAAGCAATTCAATCAAAACAAGATGATCTAAAATCAAGTAAACAAGATTGTGAAATAAGCTAGAGAATATCGAAAATGGCTTTTGAGTTATATTCAAATGTTACAAGAGTTTCTATTTATGAAGTTCTAGCTGAAGTGGTATCTATTGGATAGGAACCATGTGGCCTCATCTCCCTTGTCAAAGCATCATATCACTAGCCTGCTATGCATTTAATACATTGACAACTGGTTAGCCACCATACGTCCTAAGCTGACAAACTTGATATTCATTATTACAAATTTCACATCAATCATTCATAAAGATTGCATGCAGATCCTTTGAGAGCCAATGAGGGCTTCGGCTAAAGAGAGTTTCAGAATGAAGGACTTCGGAATAGGGAGCTTTAGAATGGAGAGCTCTGGAATCTTTTTTTTGACTTCGCCACTCCTTCTCCTTACCACTCTGTCCAATCGAGGTCTTCCTTGACTTTGTCTACTTGACTTATGTCTCCACATGGATTATCACGTAATCTTAGTTTGGAGCCTTGGTAGCGAGGCGTAATAAGTATCATTTTGGTTAAAAGTAAAATGGAAAGAGCAAACACCTCTAAAAGGTATGCAAAAGCGAAATCTTGACGAAAGGAAGAAGCGTTGAGTAACTTTGGGAAAAGTTGTAGCAGAGGCAACGTCCTGGCTGAAGGACGAAGCATTGAGTGTTGACAACTTTGAGAAAAGTTGTAGCAAAATGACGTCCTGGCTGGATGATGAAGCGTTGAGTATTGGTAACTTTGAGAAAAGTTGTGGCAGAAGCGAAATCCTGACTAAAGGATGAAGTGTTGAGTGTTGGAAACTTTGAGAAAGTTGTGGCAAAAGCGACACACTGGTTGGAGAATGAAGTGCCTACTGATAAGACAGCCTTAGGTTGTGTGCGAGATGTGATTGAAAATGATCTAACGGCTGGGGTGAACTTGGGACACCTATATAAGGCCCAAACTCTCCACTTTACAACTTTACTTTGCAAAATCTCTCTAAAATTCTTTGCACATTGGTTTCTCTATTTTTTCGACGAGCAAGATCCTGAAACTCTGGCGACTTCCTTTCTCTCGAACTATAATCATTAGGTAAACTGTTCATTCTTTAATTGCTTTATTTTGTTTCAAAACTAGACCAAATGGCTTCTGAGAGATCTGGGAACACTTCTACTAGTGGGGAAAGGCAAAGTGTTGAGGGTTCGACCATTAGGAAACCAATACTTGTCACTTTAGATGAAATAGGTAGGGCCATCAGGTCGGGTGAAAATATCTGGAGAATACCTGCACCACCAGTGGACACTTCTATCCAATGGTGGGCTTCTAGCTGTCTCTCTAAAATCACTTCAGAAACTTTAGACAAGTGTAGACGGATCTTTAGGATACCTGACAACATAAACTTCATCATACCCGGCCCTAACGAGAAGCATGTTATCCAAGGCCGAGCTATGTGGCTATAAGTGAGAACCTGATGAGGGCAGGCATTAGGCTCCATTTTCACCCATCTTTAGGTTAGTTCTCAACTCCTATGGGCTGGTTCCGACCTAACTCTACCCAAACTCTTGGTCTCAAATGGTTGGGTCATGGATGCTTTGGTGTCGGCTAACCTAGGTATAGATATGCCCTTCAGTGTCTTCCACTTCCTTTACTTTCCTAAGAGAGTAGCTGGGGATGAGAAAAGTAGGAGATGGTATTACTTGACTCCTAGGGAATCCCACTCCCCATTCATGGTGGATATGCCATCTTCAGTAAATGAATGGTGAAAATCTTGGTTCTGAGCAGCTGGGAGATGGGACACCATGGAGAATGCCCGATGGCTCCTCTTACCATTCCTTCTTCTTACTCTACGGCCAGTAAGTCATCTTACCTAGATGATTTTACTTGGAATTGTTTCTTATTACTTAATATTTTCTTTGTTTGCAGGCTCCTTACTGAGGTATGAAATCTCCGAGGAGTAGTGGGACATCATCCGTCATATCTACCAACAACCCCTCAAGGACAGGAGCTACGATGAGCTGTGACAAAAACACCAGCTTCACTCTACACGAGCTAATAGCAACTCAAGGTGAGCTTTACTTTCTAGTTTAGTTAGGATGTAATCAACTTCGAGCTTATTTGAATGTACTAAAAAACATTTCACTCTCTTGTAGATATTTTTTTAAAGAAGAAGCCATTGAGGCCTGACTTTGCCACAATCCTTTGGAGTGTAGCTATGGCAAAGGAATTAAAAACTACCTCAGCTGCCTACAAAAAGTAAGCTGAGCCACTGAACTTCCTAAGTAAGAGCCAACAGCCACCTGAAGAGGATGAAGTGGAGAAATGCACCTCCCTCGTTAAGAGGAAAATATCCGAACCAATTGGGGCTTTCTCTGTCTGCCATAGTGGCCAGGCCTCAATCCCCTCCTATTCCAACAGGGATGATCATCACAACCCCCTCTGAGGTTTCCTTTACTACGATACCAAAGACTGCGGTGCCCAACTCTGCCACCCAAGAAGGAGAGCCAGCTCGGAAAAGGTTGAAGAAGTCTGCCAACCCTCCACCTCGCAGCAAAGTAACTGATTTTTGGGAAGAAAGGAGGATGACCTCCACAAGGCAGTTTTACAAATGCTACCTCTAGAGACTACTTCTACCATTCGAGTTCATAACAAGTATTGGACTAGAAAGATCATATCGCCTCCTGTGAGGTGGATGACCTCTTAGCTGCCAACAATGCCTACATGGCCAGAGCTTTGAGTGTTGGCACGAAGGCAGAAGATTTGGTCCGGCGCCTCTGTAAGAGAAATGATGAGTTGGAACAAAGGGTTAAGGCCTCGGGCCAGTAGAAAGAAGATGTGAGAAAGGCCAAGAAAGAGGTAGAGGAGGCTGAGGTGAAGAGGATTGAGGCCGAGTTGAAGCTGAACTCTACTGAGATACAAGTAAATCAACTGAAAAATGAACTTCATGAGTCAGTTTCCCAAGTGGCTACACTTACTAAGTGAATTGACCAGTCCAATGAACACCAAAGAATTGTCTCAGAGGCCTTTGAGAGGGCTAGCAAAGAAAAAATCAAACTCAGGATACTTACCGAGGCCCAAAAGGAGGATATTGAATCTCTTAATGCTGAAGTGAAGACAGTAGTGAAGTGGCGGTTCAGAATTACATTGACAACTTCGACCAAACAAAGGAATACGATATCTTCACCAACTATTGGGCTTTATGGAATGCCCAATAGATGACTCTCACTAAGTAAAAGTGCATCTAGAACTGGACATCGCATTTCTTGAAGAAGAGTTCGGTGGTCATACTGAAGGTCAGCCTAACATCAAGGCTAAAGAGGAGGCCCTTAAAGGGATGTGGAAGCTAGGGGCATTGTAAATGTTGATCCATAGTTTTTATTTCATTTTTTATTTTTTTATTTTTGTAATGGCTTCAGCCCGATTTGTCCCATAATCAAATTCTTTCTTCAGTTGTTCCAAGTGTTGTAGCTTCGCTTAAAACATGCCAATCAGATAAGAACTTAAGCAAATGGAAGAAGTAAATGGAGTTCGTATAAACACTTTGCCTAAATATAACCATTTAAGCAAATGGACGAAACAAATGGAATCCATGTAAACACTTCGCTTAAGTATAATCACTTAAGCAAATGGATGAAACAAATGGAATCTAAGTGTAAACACTTTGGCTAAGCATAACTACTTAAGCAAATGGATAAAACAAATGGAATCTACGTGTAAACACTTCGCCTAAGCATAACCACTTAAGCAAATGGATAAAATAGATGGAATCCATGTGTAAACACTTCGCCTAAGTACAACCACTTAAATAAAAGGATGAAACAAATGGAATACATGTAAACACTTCGTCTAAGCATAACCACTCAAGCAAATGGATGAAGCAAATGGAATCCAAGTGTTAACACTTTGTTGAACCATTGAACCGTACTTCTCGTAACAAAGCGGTTATCCTTGGTTGAGGTGCACCATTGGGGGCATACATACTTCGACAAGGAGTAAGAATGTGTGAGAACATTGTTGACTACTTTACGAAAGGTGACACCCGTACCTCCCCTGATGAAGTGGACATCCTTGGTTGAGGTAACCCTTTGGGGACGTATGCACCTTAGCAAAGAGTGAGAATGTGTGAGAACACTGATCTACTTTACCAGAGGTGGCACCCACACCTACCTGGTGAAGTGGAAATCCTTGGTTGAGGTGACCTCTTGGGGGTTTGTGCACCTCGACAAGGAGTAAGAATGTGAGAACATTGTTGATCTACTTTACCAGAGGTGGCACCCGCATCTCCCCTGATGAAGTGGACATCCTTAGTTGAGGTAACCCCTTGGGGACGTATGCACCTTGACAAGGAGTAAGAATGTGTGAAAACAACTGATCTACTTCACCAGAGGTGGCACCCGCACCTCTCCTGATGAAGTGGATATCCTTGGAGATGAGAATTCATTTGACAACAATGAATAAGTGAAAACCAGTTCATTCAATAGACAGCAATATTTACATGATAGTAGTTCTCATGATCTCCCTACTAATAATGCTTCCTCAAGGGATCAATGTTCCAAGGATGAGGCATCGCCTTGCCCTCCAAATTTTTGATCTTGTATGTGCCAGGTCGCACTTCTTCAGTAATAAGATATGGGCCCTCCAAGTTCTTTTGATGATGGAAACACTTTTTGGAGTACCAAATCACCAATGTGAAAGGCTCTTTTCTTCACCTTGGCATTGTAGTAGTGCATTATTTTACACTGGTAGGAGACAAGTCTAACTTGGGAATCATCTTTCTTTTCTTCGAGGAGTTCAAGTTCAACCCTTCTCAGTTCATCATTTCTTATTTTGCTAAAGTGGATGCAATGAGGTGAAGGCACTCCAACTTCTACTAGGTTCACGGCTTCAGCCTTACATCTGGAGAATGGAGTCTCCCCGATTGCAGTCCTGCAAGTTGTGCATATTGCCTAAAGAATCTGGGGGAGTTCATCAACTCATCCCCCTTTAAAATGTCCAACTTTCTTTTCAGGATAAGTTTGATGATCTTGTTGACCCCTTCAACCTGGTTGTTAGCTTGAGGGTGATGAGGTGTTGATAAATGCTTTTTAATTTTGAGCTCATTGCACAAGTCCATGACCTTCTTATTAAAAAATTGCTTACCATTATATGAAACCACAGAGTAGGGTATACCAAACTTGCATATAAGGTTCCTTCAAAGAAATTTGGAAGTGTTTACTTCTGTGATCTTGGCCAATGGGTCCGCTTCGACCCATTTTGTAAATTAATCAATTGCAACAATGGCGAAGCAGGCATTCTCCCTCCCTTATGGTAATGAACCAATAAAATCAACTCCCCACTTAGCAAATGGCCTGGGGCTTAATGCAACTGTGAGCTCCTGCAAGGGCTGCTTTTGCACATTAGGAAAATGCTGGCATTTGTCATACTTGTGTACAAATTGAATCGAGTCCCTTTTTAGGGTAGGCCAATAGTATCCTTATTTGAGTACCTTGCGTGCCAGTGCTGTCCTTTCAGAATGATTGCCACAAACCCCCTCATGGATCTCCCTTGGGATGTAATTCACCTCTTTACCTCTCGTGTACCTAAGGAAGGAGGACGATAAACCTCGTTTATACAGTACACCATCATACAGGACGAAGTGAGAAGCCCTCCTTCGAAGTCGATGAGCTTCGACTTCATTGTTTGGCACGATTTGTTCTTTAAGAAGAGCAATAATTGGTTGCATCCACAAAGGGGTGTCTTTTACCCACATCCCTTCTTCTACCCACATTACTGCTAGCTAATTTACACAAAGCATCAGCGTGGTAGTTCTCAAGGTGGGGGTACTTGTATTAGTTCAAACCTCTCAAAGTTAGGGAGGAAATTTATGACTAGTGTCAGGTATGCTGCCATATCCTTGTCTCTAACCATAAAATTGTCATTGACCTGGTTCACTACTAATTGTGAGTTACTGTTGATGGACAATCTATTTACTTCCAGCTCCTTAGCTAGACGAACGCCGGCTAAGAGCACTTCATATTAAACTACATTGTTGGATACTTTGAATCTAAGCCTTACTGCATAGTTAGTCTTATGGCCCTTAGAACTTTCGAAGACTACTCCTGCTCCCGAACCAGCTTCTCCAGATGACCCGTCTACAAAGAGGCTCCAGGTGGGAGCCTCCACCAGTTCCATTCTCACTTCAATTCTATAGGCCTTGCAAATTCAGCAACAAAGTCTGCTAGGGCTTGGCCCTTAACTGTGGCCCCGGGTTTATACATTATGTCGAACTCACTAAGTTTGATTGTCCACTTTAGCAGCCTTCCCGAGGTGTCTGGTTTCTGAAGGACTTACTTTAGGGAGATATTTGTCATTACATGAATGTTGTGGGCATGGAAGTATGGTCTCAACTTTCGAGATGCGGTGATCAAAGAAAGAGCGAGCTTTTCCATGTCTAGGTAGCATACCTCTACTGGTAACAAGGCTTTGCTTATGTAGTAAATGGGTAACTGACGTGTTTTTTCTTCCCTTTGATGGCATACCAAACTGATGGCATCATCGGACACGGCTAGATAAAACAACAACGATTCGCCCACTTTGCGTTGGATAGGAGGTGAGCTTGTCCAAGGTAACTTTTCAGTATCTGGAATGCCTTCCCACACTCTGGTGTCAATTGGAACTTCTTCCCCCTTTTAGGATCCTAAAGAAGGGAAGGTACTTCTCGATGCTTTGGATACGAAGTGGTTGAGTGTGGTCACCCTGCCAATGAGCCGTTGCACCTCCTTTGGCTTTCGAGATGACCTCATTTCAATCAAAGCCTTAATCTTCTCTGGATTTGCCTCAATTCCTTTCTAATTTTCAATGTATCATTGGAATTTACCGGAGGCCACACCAAATGCGCACTTGAGAGGGTTTAGACTCATTCGGTATCTCCTCAGAATTTGGAAGGCCTCGTCTAAGTGGTTTACGTACTCCTCAGCTTGGAGGCTCTTCACAAACATGTTGTCAATGTAGACTTCCATCGTTTTGTCGAGCTAATCAGTGAATATCTTGTTTACTAGCCTTTGATAGGTGGCTCCATCATTTTTATACCAAATGGCATCACTTTGTAACAATATAGCCCTCTATCCATGATAAAAGAAGTGATGTCCTCATCTCCCGAGTACATGGAAATCGAATGTAACCTGAATAAGTGTCCATGAAACTTACAAATTCGTGTCCATTGGTCAAATCTACCAATTGATATATTCGAGAAAGTGGAAAACTGTCCTTCGGGCAAGCCTGATTGAGATTGGAGAAGCCAATGCACACTCTCCACTTGCCATTGTGTTTCTTAACCAACACGGGATTGGATATCCACTTCGGATAGGTGGCCTCTCTAATGAAGCTATTGCTGATCAATTTTCCCACTTCTTCTTTAAAAGCCTTATACCTTTCCACGTCTAGGGCTCTTCTCTTCTGCCCATATGACTTGGATCAATTTTCAAATGGTGGCAACTGACCTTCGAGTCTATTCTGATTATGTCTTCATGTTTCCATGCAAAGATGTCTGAGTTCTTGCGTATGAAGTCCTTCAGTTCTTTCTTTATTTCATCTCCCAAATCTTTTCCTACTTGCAGGACTTTATAAGTATCTTGGGGATCCACTGGAAAGCTTTCCAGTTCTTCCATCGGAGTAGTTTATTATTCAAATTCAATAATTCGAGGATCCAATTCATCTAGGGCTATCTCAAATCGGCCCTTCATAAAAGCCTTTACCATCTCTATATCTTTCCTTGTGTAGGGTGTTGCCCTTTTTTAGGGGTGTCTAACATTTCAGTGTCTAGAAGTACCATGTTGACTCCTCGTGGTTCAGCCTTTCTCAAGGAGTTGAGGTAACACTCCTTTGAGCCCATTTGATCACCTCGGACGGTGGCTATTTCTTGTTTAGTGGAGAATTTCATGCATAGGTGATAGATGAAGGTGACAACTAATAACTCTTTCAAGGCTGGCCTTCCTAGCACTCCATGGTATGCAGATCGATGGTCAACTACAAAGAATTCCATGAAGTGGTGTGCCACTAGAGGCGAGGTCCCCATTTCAACAGCTGGGGTAATCCTTCCCCTTAGAATAATACTATCTTCCCGTATAAGGGAGAAGTCACGGGGGTGAGTTCATGGTCTATCGCCATTTTATCATAAGCGAAACTGAATATAATATTGACTGAACTCCGTTTGTCCACTAGCATGTGACTTAATCCATTTCGAGCCACTACGGTTCTCACTACGAGTGCATTGCAGTGGGGATAGTGTACGCCCACCACATCTTCTTAAGTGAATGTAATAGGTGAAAGCTTAAGAATAGCTAACCAAGAGGGGGTGAATTGGTTTCTAAAACTTTTTCAAAAAATTAACTTAAAATCAAGTATGTAATAACAAGATAAATTCATTCAAATAGCAAAAACAAATATGAAGGCACTAAGTAAAGAGGGATGGAGAGAAAACAATATAATTATGGAGGTCCGATCCAATGCGATGATCTACATCCTCCGTTACCAAGCTCTCTAGCACGAGCAATGCCAATTTTACTATATTGATTGACTTGTGTTGCAAACAAACCCTTTACAAAGCTTTCGGTAACTTACAAGCAATGAACATCGATCCTTTTACAACGTTGAGCTTTCCGGGACCTCAACACGACCCACAAGGTTAAAGATAATTGGATTTACAAATTGAAATTTCTCTCTTAATAAATGATAAGATCACAATTAAATACTAAGAGAGAAATAGGCTAACACTTTAACAGATGACAATGAGTGAAGCTCAAGTGCTAGGTTTTTAGAAAAACTTTGACGTGTTAAATGATTTTCAAGAATTGATTTAATCAAAAGTTTTTCAAAGCAAAGTGATTTGATAATAATAAATAGGATGAGAAATCAATTCTATTTTGCTAAAAGGAATCTCACTTTAATGCTCTCTTGTTGTGTTTAATGAATGGCAAATGAGTTGGTATTTAAAGAAGCAAAAAAGCCAACTTTTCTGCCAAACCGGACGACCCATCTGAACGTCTAGTTTAGTACCAGATGACCCCAAAAAATAGCCTTTGAAACAGTCAGAACGGTTGAAAATTCGACAGTTGTTGGTGAACCGGACCTTAGGTTCGCCATCCGAACATCCGGATGACCAGAGTTTTTTGGGCCAAAAAATTTACTTTGTTTACAGCCAAGAAATATTTTGCATGACATTTTTACTAGATATTTCAAGGTAAGTGAGGTTTAATAGTTTTCAAGATTAGGTTGAAAATCTTACATTTGAAATAATTATTGTGCAAACATTTTAATGAAGTGAAAGACATTTCAAGGTAAGTGACGTTTAATAGTAGTTGGAATTATTAGATTTGAAAAATAATTTTTGTGCAAACGTTTGAATGAAGTGAATTTTTATCGTGCATAAGAAATTCATCACTTAGGCTCTCAATGTGTTATTGCCAAGACTTAGAGTGATTTATCTTTACAAATGAGCTAAAAATATTTAGTTCCAATGTCTTCGATTAATTTATCACGAGTGCTCAATTTGTTGCTTGATTTTGAAATGACGCAAAGTTTGTCTTCATGAGTGCTCGATCGATTTTCATTTTGAGCTTTCTTGATCGACAAGTTTTTGTCCAATTGTTTTGTCTCCAAATTGATTAAGTCGACAGCATGTAACATTTTGAAGATTCAAACTAGAGATAAACATAGTTTGTTTGTTATAATCATAACATAAGATTTGACCATAGGTCAACAATCTCTCTCTTTTTGATTATGAGAAACAATAGATGATTTGCAATAAGAAAAATATCTCATATGATTTATACACTAGTAGTGTTTTTTTTTCACTATGTTTTATAGATCAAGAATTCCCCATTTCTTATTTACATTAATCATATTAAGCATGCAGATCATCGTCATATGTTTTCCTCCTTTTGTCATAAGCAAAAGAACATGAAGTAGAGAAATATACATGAGAAATTAAATCAAAACATAAGGTAAGGAAAGCTTAAAGAGAAATAACAATATGGCAAAGAGAATTCACAATGAAATATTCAACATGTAGCAAATAGAAAATGTTAACATGAAGCTAATTGGGAGAAATATATCTATAGTAAAGCAAATAACGATAAAAAATAATGATAATGAGAGATCGAACTAAGACTAGGACTCTGGAAGAGGTGGTGGAGGAAAATGGGCTTAGAAGTGGGCGTAGAAGGCATTCTGCTAAGCCTGCATTGCCGTCTATTGAGCTAGCACCTGATGGAGCATTCCATCGAAATCGTCAACCACATATGNAAAATGGGCTTAGAAGTGGGCGTAGTAGGCATTCTGCTAAGCCTGCATTGCTGTCTATTGAGCTAGCACCTGATGGAGCATTCCATCGAAATCGTCAACCGCAGATGTAAGAGATTTAATGCAGCCATTCAAAATGTTGTATTGATCTTAGGTGAATGTAAAGTCGTTACCTGAGGATTGAGGAATGCTGGTTCCCGGAATGTCAAGAGGAGGAACAAGAGCTTCTTGTACATCATCATTCTCACCTCCGTCGTCACCCTCAAAGGGTAGAATCGATGGACCCGAGGTGGGGACGAAACCCCTAGTATGTGCTACCCATTGACCATGTTCTTTGGTGATTTTCATGTGTTTAAGTGTTTTGATGTCGATAGTGTCGATGGGTTTAAGTTGGACAAATGTTTCACT
>CAIGRP010057261.1:0-21453 GCA_903798385.1 Fraxinus cuspidata
CATCCCATCATTCCGCACTCGCCCCCGTTGATCAATTTTATGCGATGCCTGTGAGTTTGCCGTAACTTCGGCATAAGTCATCCCCTGTCGATTTCTTTCATTAGTCGTTCAACGTTTAGCCTTATCTCTCGCAACAAATAAATCAATAACAGCCTTAAATATCCGCGAAAGCGTTGCCCATCCCTCTCCATCCACCCCTCCGAAACCATCACAACTTCCGTCCGACGCCTCTCTCCGTATTGAGCTATCGTCAAATACCTGCCGCGGATGTTCGCACAACGTTGTGCCAAAAAAGCTCGTGGAGACTCGGTAAACTTGGATACAAAACCCTCCAACTTACTCGCCGCCCTCAACTTATCCACCATATTCACCATCCAAAGTGCACCAAACCTCCCCATATATATTGCCATTGACATCCTCGAGCACCACTCTATGATCCTAACAGTGCCTGATTCGTTAATAGACACCACAAACTCCTTCGCCTCAACTCTAAATCGTTGACTGAAAACCAAACCATATGCATTCGACCACTTCTTCCTTTGAAAGTGCTTAAACGACGCATCGGATNTGACATCCTCGAGCCCCATTCTATGATCCTAACCGTGCCTGATTCGTTAACAGACACCACAAACTCCTTCGCTTCAACCCTAAATCGCCGACTGAAAACCAAACCATATGCATTCGACCACTTCTTCCTTTGAAAGTGCTTAAACGACGCATCGGATGACAACACAGGCCTTCTGGTTGATCTGGGCATGTTCTGCTCATTTTTCCGTACTTCAGGCGACGGGGCGTGGCCCTCACGCGCCGTCAGGGCCACTGTCGGAGCGGCGTGTGGACCGTCGGACCTCTTCCCCAGAGGCGGAAAGGTCTGCACGACCCACCGGTTAGGTGCGTCTGCCGGAAAAAGGGCCGGATCTTGGTGAATCTGAGTATGGATCCTCGGTCGCTCCACAAGTTTCGAGCAACTCCCACCTCTTTTTCCGTTGCCTAAGGCCCCCGCCTCCTCCCAGAACCTCTCGCCTGGGATTTCTGCTCCTCTCGAGTGGCGGTGCTAGGGTTTCCACCTAGGGCCGCCGCCTGTGCGTGTGGATGTTGGCCGGAAAGTTCAAAATTATGTGGCGTGAGGCCGGTAGGGATAGGTTCGCCTGTCGGAGCCTCGTTGCCGTCGCAGGTTACGACCGGGAGTTGGGTGGTGGGCAGTCGGTTGGGTTTTGGATTTTGAGGGATCAGACTCTATCTCTCGCGGCTAGAAGTTTTATTCGTGTAAAAAAATAGTAGCGTATAACTTGTTAACTAATAATTGAAGATTAAGAAAAGAAACAGGGTCCAAGAAGAGAAGATTTTTCAAATTCCGAGCAGTCCTCGCTTTACTAGCGAGCTAACGTTATCAAGGCGTCTATATAAGAACGTGGTAGGCGCTTAGGGCAAAGAGAAATCAGCTTTAATTCATATAATCAGGATGTCAATTACAATGAATAAGACCCTCTATTTATAGAGCTAAACTAAAAGAGTTAAAAAGGAAACAAACTTCTAATAAAGTATAATTGTATCAAAACTAATCTTATCAAATCTAATTGAAATTAAACTCTATTTTAACTTCTATTTAAATTATGACTATAACTCTATATCTTTATCTGTATCTTGATCTCCATCTCCATCAGTATGGTTACAATTGCATATTATTGGATTAAACATACGTCTATTATAATGCGTGTGCTAAAAGTTCAGAACATACAACCATAAACAACTAAACTTGATGCCAGTTTTGGGCTTGGAAGATCAGAATATGCTGATGCTTAATGTTAGTGCAAGTTCAATTTTGATTAATTGTGCCTTAAGAATAGGTATTATAGGATTCAGTTACGTTGATCTATGAGATGCTAAAATATTTGTACGTTCACAGAATGAAATCATGAGTTTATAGCATTCAGTTGCGTTGATGTACAAGATGCTAAAATAATTTGTACATTCACAGAATGAAATCATAAGTTGAAGTCAGTATCTAAGAAAATAGATTGGATCAATAGTGTAAAATCCATTATAATATGAGGACGAAATATGACAATTACTGACTATAAACCTGAGGGTGCACAGATCAGATGAGCCTCTGATTGTAACTATTGGAACAGACATGAAACTTAAGAATTTTCAAGAGAGAATGTTCCACATCACATAATAAACCCACTGCTGCTTTCAGAGATGGGCGAAGGGACAGAGCTTATAAATGCCTATTCTGTTCTCCTGCGGAAGCTCCTTCTCAAGAGTTCAGACAGAAAGAAGAGTCTTGCTACTGAAAAAAGCCCACACTATGGGATTTTTATGCGATTTATTATGCTAAGCCCTTTCCAAATTCACGAGATAAAATGCGAAATCATTGCAATTTAGTACACCAAAATTGACTGAATCCTCAGAGATGGATCTGTACAGTTGTGTGAAATTACAAGATCACTAGTTCTTCAGAATCTGCCAACTGCCAAAACACCATTAACTGGTGACGAACCTTTATTATCTCAACCGCATAGAGTTTTGATAGAGATGCAAGTCAAATGTATTATTTTGTTAACCTTTTTTTTTATACTGTTAATTCAGTTTTTGCTCGTTCCCAAGCTTTCATATCCAACATCTTGTCATTCATCACTAAGATTACTTGGGTGTGCATAACCTCTAGTTTTCGTCCTTTCTCTCACATATCTGCTTTATGTCAATGCAGATTTCTGCAGTTTGAGTTTAATTCTGAACCCACTCTTGATCTTGATAATTCCAAAATTACTCTAGTAGATTCAATGACCTAAGATCTGCCAGAATTTGATATGTACATTTGATAGACCTGAAAGTCACTTGAAATTGTTTGTTCTAATTCAATGTTTGGGAAACATTATTAGTAACTTATAATTTACTTTTCAAAGTCAAACATTTAACCAAACATTTTATAGGACCTACAACTACTATCCACTTATTCACCATTCATTTCTATCACATTATATTTTTACAACTTCCAATGTTATCCAAACACACTAAATATCTGTTCACATGTGGTCTTCCCACTTTATTTAGCCTAGTTATGTAAATGATTTCATTTGCTAATATATCTATATTTTTGTATCTTTTTTTTATGACCTTCCAATGTGTCTTCAATTGATCAGGTCGGTTTGATGCTAAGAGGGATGGGGTTTGACAAAAGTACATCTATCTTTTTAGCATCAGGAAGGATATATGACTCTCAGAGGCATATGGCTCCACTGCTAGAAATGTTTCCTCTTTTACAAACAAAAGAGATGCTGGCATCTGCTGAGGAACTAGCTCCATTTCAGGTCTGAATGGGAGCTTTTCTTTCATTCTCGTGTATCTTTTCTTCCTGTTTTCCCTATTATTCCTTTCATGATCTTATTGAAACCATTTTATGACTCAATTTACTGCTTTTAGAATTATTCCTCAAGAATGGCGGCCATAGACTATACTGTTTGTCTTCACAGTGAAGTATTTGTAACAACTCAAGGCGGAAACTTTCCCCATTTTCTTTTGGGTCACAGAAGATATCTGTATGGGGGACACTCAAGGACAATTAGGCCTGACAAGCGGAAGTTGGCATTATTATTTGACAATCCAAATATTGGGTATGCTTTTCTTCTCATCACTCTGATTTTACTTAGTTAACTACCGTTAGAAGATGGTATTACTATTTGACAATCTAAATATTGGTTATATTTTTTATTCATCATTCTGGTTTCCAATAAATCAACGTCTGTTAAAGCGGCTGTGCATGCAGTGACGTGGTGAGGAATATTTTAATCCCATGATCAATATGAACGTGACTTATTCGCATTGTTATCTGACATTCCAAATAGCAGGCATATTGGTTTTTTTTTTTTTTTTTTCTTTTCTTAATGCTACTCACACGAGCTAACAATTGATTCGGTTATCCCATTCGTGTAGAATCTTGCTGGGATATTCTTGATAATTTGTGTAGGTCTCAGTTTTGTTTTCTCATTGTATACTGATTGTATAGGTTTGTCTTCATTAACAAAACTTTTTTTATGAAGGGCAAAAGATGAATCAATAAAAATAAATGGTCAAAATTAATTACATTTTTGAGTTTGAATATTGAAATAACTTAAATACCTCTCTAATTTAACAGTATTACAATCCCCGTCGTTACTTCAATGGTATATTATATTGAAATTTTTGACCACTAAGTTAAAATATTTAAAAATTCAATATGACTATTAAAACAATATGCTTTAAACAATAAATTATTAATTAATCAAGGTACTAAAATATTAAATTTAAATACTAATAAGTTAAGTAAAGTTATTAAATAACAATGGGTATGAAAATAGTAATTTGCAAAAATCTAAACTGTTAAAGTTATTCAAATAATAAAACTTTAAATTAATAAAACTGACGGATAGTTAATCAAATTAGGTTTTAGTAGTTTAAATATAATTTACATTATATTTGGCCAAAACTAGTTAACTGTTAAATAAGTTAAATATTAAAAACGTTTAAAATGTTTATCAAATTAACTAATTGTTAAATTAGGTAAAAAATACTACTAGTTAAAATTTATTTATGCTCAATTCTATTACATTAAGTTAGGAAATAATTAAAACATGGCTGAAAATAGTAATGCGATAGTTCTTTAAATAATTTTAAGCACAGTATGTTTATAAGCCACCTTAACAAATTTTATTAGTAGCCAGTTTGCATATCATACTGAGCTGTACTTTTTGGAAGTATAAATTCTAAAATGTACTAATTTTATACTATTAGAATAATATAATTAAGTATAATTTTATTAAATTTTCTCTGAACACTAATATCGCATTGCTTTATTTTGCAAAAGTATCGTAATGTCCTTTTCAGTCATGACTTTTAATTGTGCTACAAAAAACCATTTTGCCAATGATACATAATTATAAAAACAATAATAATTAAGCTTTTTTGCTCAATAAACTTGTGGTACTAAATATAAACAACAATAACAACTAAGCCTTTTTGCTCAATAAATTTCTGGTTAGCTACATAAATTCTTTTCCACCTTATACTGTTCATTATTAGATCTACTAGAAGATCCAAAGGAATAAGATCTTCAGTAACTATTGCAGACTGAATTTTAGGTCTACAACTTCCTATTTTTGACTTGCTCTATTGAGATCGTGCTACTGTTATGAAAATACCTCTAGGTCTATGCAAACCGTGCCTTAACAACCCAAGTCTTTCTTCTATTAATTTATCTTCAATTGGTGCACTTCTTCTTGTTGGCATTATATTATCATTTCTTTGTTAACCGTTTTAATATGACCAAATAATGGCATTATATTATCATTTCTTTGTTAACCGTTTTAATATGACCAAATAATGAACATCCATGTTAGCATCTAACATTCTTAGTATGATGAACTTATAAACAATTATGTCCTCCTACATTTTGAAACCATAAAGCACGGTAGGTCTAACACTAATGTGTAGAATTGGTCATTTAACCTTATAAGGATCTTCCTTATTACTGAGAATTGCGATACAACATTTCCATCTCATCCAAGGGCAGGGAAAGGATGAGGGTTGCATTAGGTTGAGAGCTACTATGAACTTTTATCAAATTTTATGATATGACCTAATACACAAGCCCAAGTATACATACTAAAAAAGGTGCTACTACTTGTAAGTAAATTAAAGAAAGTTGGTAGAATTTTATAGCTCTACAAAATTAGAGTAGATATTCTATCTAGGTGTATTAGAGTGGATTAAGGTGTATAGTATAGTTTTTTGCTCAAAAGAATATTATTGAACTTTCTTTCTTAAGCTAACTGGATGGCATAATACGGAGTGAGGAGGTCAGATTATACAGGATAAGAAAGATAGTGCAAATAGCAATTTTGAATGTGTTTTTCTAAATACTATTGACCCTAGTACTATCTGTTTAGTACCATCTCTTTTAATTTTATGCATAATTTCTTGTACGGTCTAATGTGGTGTGCCAAACGTAGCCTTCGTGGATCAGATAGGAAACTTTTTGGGGATTGTGTTTATGTATGCTTATAACAAGAAAATTAGAGGATGGTAAATTTTAATCCATTTCTTCTAAATAATGTTCAAGAAAAAAAAAACAAAAACAAAACATACGAGAATGCACATATAAACACTCGTATGACGTTTCACACAAGTTTAGGTATAATATTTCTGGGTAATATAAATAAAGTAAAAAAATTACAATCATCAAAACATGCTCTTAACAATTTTATATTTAAACATAATAAAAATATTTGTCTATAATTTTTCACTCCAATATACCAATAAACTATGTTTTCTTGAAAACTAGAGATGGATAGTTGATTGTTTTAACTGTTATCCCATCATAGTCAACTGTGAAATCAAAGTACCCACATTTCTTTTCTATAATGTATATTTGCATTTGCAGTTGTCTGTTAGTCTATAAGATAATCAGGACATTGAACATTTCTCTCCACTTCTGTGGATATTTAGTGCACTTCTTGGTTTTGTTCTCGGTCAAAGGCCATGATGCATGAACACTCATACGCTCCTCGGACGCATGTCGAACACGCTATATGGCGGGTCCTAATTTTATATATATATTTTTAAATTTCCAACCCTTGAGGGCACTCTCTGGACCTTGAGCATGCATATGTGAGGCACGTGTCTGATACACTATGTGGTTTGAAGACAAAGGCAGGGCTCTTGTTGACAAAGAAGGTCTAAAAAGACAAATTCACACATTTGAAGGTAACCACCATATTAGTATATAGTATAGTAGAAAGACTTATCGGACCTATGAAAGTGGCGTTTTTTTAACTAAATTAAGAAAGACGAGCTTTGTTGCGACGAGGATGCTTTTTTTAATCAGCCAACGTCAAGACCTACAACAAAGCCCTACCAAGAGTACCAAACTTGTTTGATGACACATGAGGGGAAATAGGAGTTTGAGGTGGTAGGATTTACCACTATTGCCCTATGGTAGTGATGGTTGGTCCAACTACACTTTCGAGTGCCTTTTGTACTCAGCGTCAGAAAGAGGCGCTTCTATAACAAAGGTGCTAAAACCTAAAACTAAGCAAATTTGTCTTACATCTATATGCATTTTCTTTCTCTAGTACTAGTAATATATAGTTTAACCCGAAGTTATCTTAATATACCAAATAGCCACTCTGTTTCAAAAGATTCATCAGCAAAATGCAAAGCTTAAAAAAGTAGAGAGATAAGGATATGGTTATAGAAATATATTAAAATTATATAAATCTCTTCCTTGATGTTTCAGTACCTAACTTGATAAATATGATGTTTGTGTGTCCTTGTCGTGTTCATGCTTCTTAGGTCAAAGGACAAAAATGACGTCCACTCTGTGTTAAAAACAAAGTTGGGAAATCAACAACAAGAAAAAAGCCTAAAAACCTTGTAGATGTGTATTCTTTTGTCTTCTCTTCTCCAGATGTCGTTTAATGTGGCTGTCATGTGGTGCTTAGACTAAAATTATTGGATTGTTTGTATATTTGGTGACAGAACCTTAGTCGGAACTAGTCCAATTCTTGAAGTGTTTTCACATCTCCCTTAGGTAGAACTTATGATGCTCGGACTTGNATGACGTCCACTCTGTGTTAAAAACAAAGTTGGGAAATCAAAAAAAGAAAAAAAGCCTAAAAACCTTGTAGATGTGTATTCTTTTGTCTTCTCTTCTCCAGATGTCGTTTAATGTGGCTGTCATGTGGTGCTTAGACTAAAATTATTGGATTGTTTGTATATTTGGTGACAGAACCTTAGTCGGAACTAGTCCAATTCTTGAAGTGTTTTCACATCTCCCTTAGGTAGAACTTATGATGCTCGGACTTGAGTACGGATACGTGTCTAAGTATTAGATCTTTTATTTTCTAAAATACAAGATACGCGGACTTGACTGAAAAGAGTCCAAATTTCGGACATGAGTACTTGGGTACATCTTTCAAACTTCAATTTTTTTACTAACCCAAAATGTCATTTTGAATAGACCAAAATTAATTGTTTGCAAAGAATGATTTATTTTACAATTAAAAATATGTGAGGGGTCAAGACAAATAGAATTTTAGGNTATGATGCTCGGACTTGAGTACGGATACGTGTCTAAGTATTAGATCTTTTATTTTCTAAAATACAAGATACGCGGACTTGACTGAAAAGAGTCCAAATTTCGGACATGAGTACTTGGGTACATCTTTCAAACTTCAATTTTTTTACTAACCCAAAATGTCATTTTGAATAGACCAAAATTAATTGTTTGCAAAGAATGATTTATTTTACAATTAAAAATATGTGAGGGGTCAAGACAAATAGAATTTTAGGGTTTAATTTTCAATTATGGAAATTTAATTACTAAAGGCCTATTTGAGTATTTTTTTTGGAGAATGCATTCTGGAATAGTAGATTGATGAATGTGTGGTTAAAAAATTAAAAAAAAAATTGGTTTATGTATAATATTATTTTATTAAAGAATGTGTAGTCGAAAAGAGAGATGTTTTTTGAAGAAAATGGGGATCAAACAAGGGCTAAATGTTATATAAAATAGAAAATGAGAGACTTGATTGCAATTTGCCCATTTTCATTTTATACAAACAGAAGGTAGAAACGAAAAAGAAGAAAAGGGAAAGAAAAAAAGAAAGAGGAAGAAGGGAGAAAGGAAGACGAACACCTAGGTGGAAAATATAACGCCAACCCTCGGTGGTGACCCTCTTTTTCCATCCTCTTGGCGGCAACCCTAGGTGGAAAACCTAGTGCCATCGCCTCAACTTGAAGCTTTGCATCAACCTAACTCCGGATCCCATAGCTGCCACACATCGTCATACCTGTTGAAAAGTGGTCCGCCCGTATTCCATACCTGTACTTGTACCCGTGATGCGTCGACACGGGTATACTGGTCGAAAAGGAGAGTCTGAGCATCACAGGGTAGAACAAGATTGACCGAAGGAGACTTGTTACACTTTGGGCTAGTCAAACCACGTATTTCATTACCTAGATATTACTTGAAACCTCTACAATGCTGTGCTGCTGCTACTATTATTTTAATGAGAGAAGATGGTCAATTGGAAGTATCATTGTGCCTTGTAGCTAACCATCTCTTGTAAAAGCCTAATCCGTTAATGAGGGGTTGCATAAGAGGGGTTGCATGTATTCATCTCAATTCTTTTCAGCATGCTTTCTCATGTGTATGCTGGGTTTATTTTTCCATCAATAGCGTAACACGTACACTTCTTAATTTTTCACTTTGTTCAGATCAAATTGTTTCTGGATTTCTCACATTTTAACCTTGTTCATCTTTTCAATCCTTTTCGGTGTTGGTATTTCCAGGTGGAAAAGCTTCAAGCGGCAAATGCTAAATATGCGAGCACATAGTGATTCAAAAGGAATCGAATTGAAAAGACCAAATGACTCCATATATTCATTCCCATGCCCAGATTGCATGTGCCGAATTAACAAGACAGAAGATTCGAGATCATCATCAGTAACATGATCTACCTGAGAAACCGAACAAAGGAGGTGTTTTTAATCCTGTAATTTGCATCCACATATTGATGCTAACCCTCATTTCTTAATTGTGATTCTTTCAATTTTTTCCCCTGTGGACTGGTCGGAGGTCGGACGCTGGATTCTTGGATTGGATACGGAGATGTCGGAAGAACGATTAATCTAACTGTTCCTCGGGTGTCAGGGTTAAGTGCATTGCATCTGTGTAGATGATGCAAGAAGAGAACTCCAAGATATTTCAACGGGGAAGTAACCTGGTCATTAGTTTTGCATCAATTCGTGGTTTCAGCTGCTGCATCTAACTTGTGAATTGACAAAACAGCCGTTTGCATAAAATGGTGTGTGCATGTTTGTACTCTTGTAAATTAGTGGTTTCATCTGTACTTTAGACCACAGAAACAGGATAGACATTATACATTAATCTAAATGTAGCATTTGAACCAGGGAAACTCATTTTCATTCTTTTATTTTTGGTTTCCCAATTCAAATCTAAATGCCAGATTCAGAGAGACAAGAAAATGCATATCATGGAGTTGTTTGGTGGATCATTTTTCTGGGTGTTGGATACATCTTTCCATCTTTATTTACCAATTTTGGTTTTGTTCAGTATTTTACCGATGGGAATTTGGTCCAAATCACATTGAAGTGAGTCAGTTACCAGTTTGTAGCTCTTCGTCATGGAGTTTCTTTTGCAATGGAAAACAGCCTCAAAATACACCGATCAAGGTCCGAATGTTTCTAGTAATTTTTCTTAAGATGCCTTTCTTTTAAGCGATATTTTAGTGTTGTTTAAAGATTTGGGATATCTGTCTTTGTACTCGATGGCCAATTTTCGTCTGGCTCGAGGCATCCATTGCACGCCTCCATTACCTTTTGGGTTTGGGAGGCTCTTGTCATTATATTCTCAAGAGAGAGATTCACAAATATTTGTAGTGTTTTTATACAGTTTCATTTTAGCAGTTCGTACGTCTTCATAGATGGCGGGGAAGGCTACTCTTTTGAATGACTGTGCAGATCATATTCCATAAAATCATGTTGTCAATGACAAACGGCACAAAATATTTCAGAATACAGTCGACTTGGTTTGAGTTAATTGGAATATAAGAATATTACTTCTTGATTTATACTTGAAATAATATCACATGGAGCGGAGAGTTATTAATAAAAATTTAATAAAGACTTTTGGTCAAGAGTAGGGTTAATTAAATCATCAATCACCAACATTTGGGTTCGATTACTACTTGCTTACCCAAAAATAAATGGTTATTGAATGTTCACCCACTTTCGAAAAAAATTATCCATCCATCACCTGTTTCACTTTTGTTTTGCCAACTACGCAAAAATCTCTACGTGGCATATCTTACGTGGCCATTAACATCGATAAAAATGAACAAGTGTATATTAATTAAAACGATTTCTCCCAAAATTTGAAAAAGTCGTCATTTCCTTTCTTCATCTTCTCCTCTCCCCAATCCTCTAAACTTTCTCCCCCCAGACAACCACATTTCAACACGATGAATCTGGGAAGATTTTCATCAGTTCAGTCCTTAAGCGAAATTGTTTCAAATCCATCCCCAAATTGAAAACCCATCAGACTTATAGGAACCCTAGATTTTAAAAAAAACAATCAAATTGTTCTAGTGCCATACTCGTGTCTTGATAATGAGGAACATGAGTGACCCACAATGTCGTGAAATGGTAGGCAACTATAATGTTGATGAAGAAACATCGTTGGTGGAAGTAGAAGATGGAGGATCACAAGCAGGTTTTTTTTTAATCTTTTTGGATGAAGTGTATAATATTGTGGCCATAACAATTTTTTTATATCAGTAACCGATGAATTGGTCGGTAGTTTGTTGTTGTCTACGTTAATTCACAGTCTTGGAAGAGGGACCACATGCTTTATTGTATTTTTTGGCACTTTTTTTTCTTTTCAATCTTAGCCTACTATATAAGTTTGTCCTCCATTATTTTAGTTAGGTCATTTTTTACAGTGGACTTTAGGTACTACACAAGCTCATAAGTATTAATGGATGATTTGGGATTCGTTTGCAGTGGACATTTTAAGGACTAACCACTTCATTTACTTGTTTATCTGCAGATAATATAGTTGAAGAAGATGAAGTGGTACATGAGGAATACAAATTCATTGACTCGGAAGATCATGTTAATGATGATGATTTTCATTATGATAAGAATGAAAATGAACGGATTTTGGTGGGATTAAATGCGGATCATAAAATCGATCTTTTGAATGCTAGGGACGAAGATTCGGAATCGGAAGATGCTTATTGTCCAAGTGAGGAGGAGTTGCACACAGACTATTCTTCTAGTGAAGAAAATGCTTTTCATTTCTCCATCTACGATGCCGAGAAGGAGAAGTTCAATCCGCAGTTAGAGGTGGGAAAAGAGTTCAAAATATTGAGGAGTTTAGGCAAGCTGTAAGGAATCATGGCATAGCTACTAGATGCAATTTTAATTTCAGGCCTAATGATGAGTTTAGAGCCCAAGCCGTGTGCAAATTAGTTTGTACATGGAGGACTTGGGCTTCATGGAATAAGAAGAAAGGATGTGTGCAAATAAAATCTAAAAATTCTGAGCATACCTGTGTTAGAGACAAAACAAATAGACATTGCACTGCCAAATACATAGCGGAGAGATATTTAGATACCTTCAAAGTTGACCCAGATTGGAAATCTAAGCTTATTATAAAGGCTGTAAAGGATGACTTGAAATTGGCAATTAATAAGGTACAGCATGGAGAAGTAGAAGATATGCGCGAGTAATGATACAAGGATCTGACGAGCACCAGTTTGGATTGCTTAGGTCCTTTGCTGGTGAAATTTTGAGAACTAATCCCGGGTCTACATGCATTGTTGCTATGCATGCTTCGAAGTTTCAAGGTATTTATATTTGCTTAGTAGCTTGCAAGAGAGGGTTTTTAGTGGGTTGCAGGTAACTTTTGGGGTTGGATGGGTGTTTCTTGAAAGGGTCATTTGGAGGGCAGATGCTTGTGGCAGTGGGGTTAGATGCTAATGATTGTATTTATCCAGTAGCATATGTTGTAGTGGAGAGGGAGATTGCTATTACTTGGAGGTGGTTTATGCAACATTTAGGTGAAGATATGAAGATTGTAAATAGCAATGAATGGACCTTTATGACAGATAGGCAAAAGGGTTTTAGACACATGTACACTAATTTCTTCAAAACTGATTTTAAGAGTTTGGCACTAAAGGAATACTTATGGAAGGTTGCAAAGTCGACAACAATTCCTGATTGGTTGTTTTGGATGGGTGAGATTGAGAAGGAAAGTCATGCGGCGTTTAATTGGTTAAAGAAAAGGCATCCAAGTGAGTGGAGCAAGGCTTATTTTTTGACAAAGGTAAAGAGTGACGTACTTTTGAACAATTTATGTGAAGTGTTCAACAATGTTTTGTTGGAAGATAGAGAGATCCATATTGACAATGTTGATTGATTTTCATATAAGCTTCATGAAGAGGGTACGAGCAAGGAGAGACAAGATGAAAAGAGTAATAGGGCCTTTATGTCCTAAAATGCAACAAAAACTTATGAAAAATGTTGAGTTAGCCGAGGGTTGTGAGGTGTACTGGTCCGGGGGAGCACAGTCTTGTGTTCAATGCTCTAGTGGGGAATCTGTTGTTGATCTCGAGAATAAGACTTGTGCATGGAGGAGATGGGATTTATCAGGAATTCCTTGTGCTCATGCAGTTGCTGCTATTATAGACAGAAGGGATGAGCCGTGGAGGTACGTACATGAGTGTTATAGATTGACTACATATATAAGTTGTTATGAGAATATTATAAACCCTATCAATGGGACAAAATTATGGCCTCAAGTAGATGCTCTCCCTATCAAACCATCAGATTGGACTGTTCCTAAAAAGGGAAGAAAACAAAAGAAGAGACGAAGACAGGAAGAAGAAGATGTCATATCTCGTTCGGGGGTCTAAAGCAAAGTTGAATTAGAGGGGTACCATGGTGATCACTTGTAGTGTATGTGGTTTAACTGGACACAACAAGAGGTACCATGAAAAGGCAGAAGCACCACATGAGGTTTGTTTACAAATGGAGTTTGTATAGTGTTTTCTTGATTTCTAGTAAAATATATAATGTAATGTATTACGTTTATACGTTCGTTATAGGAATGGTCTTATGGGGATATAGATCCAAAAAATCAAGAATGTTCAACTCACTTTGGGAGTGAAACCACAAAGGTAATCAAATCTACCACAATATCCTACAATTACTAAATTTGGACTGCATGTAGTTTTCAGACATTATAAATGATTTCGTTTGACCCTTTTTACAGGGCAAACTAGTGCCTAGGAGGCCATCTAGGGTGCTTGTCTCTGAAGTGCAACCACTAGAACCACAATCTACTTTTCAATTCATGCCAACACCTAGAATTAGTTTAACTGGTGCTGCACAATTTGCCAACTATGGTCCTCCACAAAGTGAGCCAGATATTTCAAGAACGGAGAAAGCTCCCCTTCAAATATTAGTGGAAGACTTGCAAGAAATACATGATCAAGAAAAAACATAGAAGAGGGCAGCCATAACAAAAAACAAAAGGGTTGTTCGAGGATCAGTTCCATATGCACCACCGAGAATGAAAAAAAATTAGCAACTCAGTAGTACATTAATGTTGTTTGATAGATATAATTTAGGTTATAAAGACCTAACTATGTTTTGAAGCAGTCTTTTTTTTTGTTGTACATATGACTGCTAATTATGTTATTCAAGATTCACTTTCAAGTTTGTAATAGATGATTTCATGTTAGATTTGGAAAGATAAAAGACTGATATTGAAGACATTGAAGAATTGATTAGAAGCTGAAACTATATTCATCCAAAACCTGTGTATTGTACAATGAGCTTCTATTATATATATACAGCAAAATGGAATCATTTCCTAACAAACTTTCTAATTAATTTACATGGAAATCAGTTGCAAATGAAATCAATACAAACTATACAAAACTATCTAACTAATTCACTTCTAGAACATCATGTTTGTTGCTGCCTTGTTATGAATCCATCTTGGACTTTTTCTTGCAAACTTATGCTCCAGCTGGTTTATATCTTGCATCTTCAATATTCCCCAACCATCAACACATACACAACACCAGCAGCATCACTCCAAGACTCCAATGGCATACACAACACCAACAACTACAACCTACACATTCAAAACACCATACCTAGTACTATTTTTTTCCTACAATTCCAATCACAAACAACATCCTACAAACTAATTGACATATGCTTCATGGCCTTTTTCCTGCTGACTTGTGCTCCAACTGGTTTATATCTTGCAACTTCAATATTCCCCAACCATCAACAGCATACACAACACCAGTAGCATCACTCCATGACTCCAACAGCATACACAACACCAACACTGACAACTACAACCTGCACATTCAAAACACCATACCTACAACTTTTTTTCCTACAATTCCAATCACAAACAACATCCTACAAACTAAATGACATTGCAAATTAGGATGAAACCGAATCCCACTTGATATAGCTTCAAGGTTTACAAATTGGGGAAAATTTGAGTTGAATATTGGGGAGGTGAGGAGGAAATGAGCTTCGTCAGAGGAGGGTTCTGATCAGCAGAGTGAAGAGAGATGTGGAAGCTATAGTTCTAGTGCCGACATCAGCAAATCGGAGTTTTCCAGTGGTGCCTTATCCTGTCGGCTGTACAAAGTGGATGAGGAAAATGGAAGTGCTTCGAGTTCTATAGACTCGTCATGATCTCAGTCGTTGCTGAGATGGGGGATTACATCGTCGATTGGGGATGGCGGCGCCGATTGGCCGGAAGGATGTGGTTGTCTGGGGAGAAAGTGTAGAGGATTGGGGGAGAAGAGAAGATGAAGAAAGGAAAAGACGACTTTTTCAAGTTTTGGGAAGAAATCGTTTTAATTAATATACACTTGTCAATTTTTATCGATGTTAATGGCCACGTAAGATTTCAATCTGCCACGTAGAGATTTTTTGTGTAGTTGGAAGGACGAAAGTGAAACGGGTGATGGATGGGTGATTTTTTTCAAAAGTGGGTGAGCATTCGGTAACCATTTATTTTTGGGTGAGCAAGTAGTAATCGGACCCAAATGTTGGTGATTGATGATTTAATTAACTCGTCAAGAGTATGGCTGGCTAAGATATTTTCAAAAATGCCTTTTATTTCTAATGAATATATCACCCCCACCCCCACACACACACACACACAAACAATAAAGAGCATCAAAATAATTTTAAAAAGAGTAGAATTAATTTGTACAAGTCCAATAATAATTTCTACATTTCATATTTATTTTAGTTTTAACGATAAACAATTATGGTTCACTATTTTCCCTAATTTTCAACTTAACTCTCTTGTTCTGATTTTTGTCTTTATTTTGAAAGAGTGAAAAATTGAAAAATAATAAATTAAAAAATTATATAGATAATGGAATTTGCTCTCTACATTTTAGATAGTCAAATTAACTCTTTATTTGTAAATTTTAACTATAGAGAGTCTATTGAATACTTAACATATGGAACTAACTCATACTATTAAGAGCTTATTTAAACCATTTAACTACAACTAAATCAGTAGATTCAATTAAAATTTTCTTTTATTAAGTCAAAATTAGAGATGATTAAGTTGTTCAGTTGTATGAGGTAATTGTTATGCAATTAATAAAGATATTTGCGTCAAAGTAAGAAAAAGTAACATAAAAATATGGTTGGAAACAAAATGTTATTTAAAAGCAGTTATCTAAAAAACGTAAGTAAAAAAGTCTTGCCTTACAAGCGTAGATGTAAGTATGCATTTTCTTAAAACCATTAAATAAATATATAAATAATGCATGCCAAACAACTAAAATTATATAATATTATTATTACAATTTGACACTCTTATTCTCGTAGAAGATTATACATTTCAATGTTAAGAAGCAAAAGTTTATATATCAATATTTTAGAAGAATATTATTTTGATGCTCTGAAATAAACATATTTTATAAATCTATAATCTTAAAGAATATTGTTGCTCTTGAAAAAGTACAATTTTAATAGAACAATATCGCATTAATGTTCTTGAAGAAGCATAATACATATTATGATATTAGTATTCTTGAAGGATATCATATTGTGATCCTAAAGAAATACAAATTTATACCCATTAATGTTTTAAAATTTATGAATTATTTGAATATATCAATATTCCAGAAAAATATTATTCTCTTGCATGTGAACAATCGTGAGCTAGTATCAATATTCCAAAAAATATTATGTTACCCCCTTGAAAAAGCATTATTCTATATTAAAACAATATTTTGGAGTAGTTAATATATATGAAAAATATTTTGTTATTCTTGAAAAATCATAAACTTATGTTTATCATAATTTTATATAAGAATATCATATTACCTTTTGACACCGATAGAGCCTGCACTTAGCTTAACACTAAGGACCGCCTATGCTGGCTCTGCCGGTATTAAAAAAATTTTTGCCGTGTAGTAGATTCTTTCATCGCAGATTTTTCTTTATCAATGCTTTTCAAAATCAACTTTTTTCTTCAAAAGAAGAAATTGTTTGAGTATTTTTTTTTACCCTAGGGGGAGAGTTTAGGAGGCACAAAGAGAAGAAAGTGGAAAGTACATATGGTGATTGTGTAAGTGTTATGCTTTAAATCCAATCAACTTTAAACATATACAATTTTAGTATATAATTGACCCATTTTATTTACAACGGGTATATTATTTAATTGAATTAATATTCTAATAAATTAAATAATAATATTTGTAAATTCAAGTCTCGGTAATTTGTTAATAAAAAAGAGTTGTGATTGTGAGATACAAATTACAAATGACTGAATCTTAAATCATCAATGTTCGTAAATAATAACGAGAAACGGACATCATTATTACGGATAAACCATTGCATGTTATATTTCTTACTTGTAAAGTAAGTAACTGATCTCACAAGTTAAAGTGTGGTAACACTTAAATGAACATTTGAATGTTTTGTTATATAACAAACATTGGAAATCATTTGGGGAGATTCAACATGGATAACTATCTGAGTGTCAGTGGCTAATGTTTAACGTTCAGTAATGGAATTGGTAATTTGACTTGAAGTCATCATAGTGTCTTGTATGGGGACATTCATATTTTGGTGATGTTGGATGTTGCTCTACCAAGAATCGCTAATACGGCATCATTCGGGTAATTCAAGATCATATGAATGATGTAAATGATCAATAGAGATTCGTCACTCTTAGATAGTAAGAGATTCTGATCTACATTTTATTCAATTAAGTTGATAACAAAATCATTGGCTAAAGTGTACTCATAAGTCAGAAAATAGTTTTCAACTTACATTGACTTAATAGTGGATGAAATATATGATCGATAATTGAGATTGACACGCATCCATATCTCGTAATTGATCGGATCATATTGACGAAATAATTATAGTTTCACTATAAATGAACAAGTTTGATTTTGTCATACCACGTGACATTTTCCATTACATGTATTATCCTACACATTGCAAAATGTTAATTTGGAATGACGAATGTGAATCAGTGATAAATTAAAAGGGGTATTTGAATTTATTGATTTTGGTTGGATCAAAATAACAATTCACAGCGTGACATCGTGATCAAGAACCTAATAGATTTCACACAAAATGAGAATTAGAAGAATGAGATTCAACAATTAATTAATTAACAAGTGTTTGATAATTAATTAATTGAATTGCGTGTTAATATATCCGAATTAATTAATTGGATTAATTAAATTAATTAAATATTGGATTGTAGTTTTTTAAGAGATGGCCTAAGCCAATTTGGATTTTTAATAGGCTAATAGAGTTTGAAAAATGATAACACGACACAATTATATTTTTTCTAGCACAAGAAAAGAAAAACTCTAATTCTTTCCATCTTATTTCCTGTGTGGATTTCCATTGAAAGTTGGACAATTGACATTTGTGGATTGCAGATCAGAATTTTTCTTCAAAGAATTCATCAAATGTATAATTTTCTATCACAATTTATATATAAACACAAAGTAGATCTTTGATGAGAATTGAAATCTATTTTATTTTTCGCTATTCATGATTAAGTAAATTCCCATCAGATTGGTTAATACATAAGGATGGAGTTAATTTAAGGTTTTGGTTTCTCCTCCCCTTAGGATTAAGAAACTATTTCAATCAGATTAGGAAAAGATTTTCTAATTTAATAAAATTGTAAACGAATCATAATTTAAAGGTCCCTTTTCCTTTTGGGATTAGGTTTTAATAAAAAAAATTATAAATTTTACAAGAATTATGAAAATTACAAGAAAATACATGCCTATAGATTTTAAAAAATATCCCCCTTTTTTACTTCTAAATTTTACAGGTGGCTATTTGTTTGGGCATACTACTTGACCCATACACATCAACTCATATATAATATGTATTAGATATTTGCTTTGGTCTTTATAAAAATAAACATCTTGATAGAGACGAAATAATATATTATTACGTTACGTTTAATAAAAATATAATGCTTTACATAGAGAAAATGGATAAACATAACCTATCACCACTTTCACATGTCTATTTTATGAACGAATGGTTCTTTGAATTTTATTGCTGCCTTTGATGGCCATCGATCTCCGGAGTACAAAATTTAAAATAAATATTCTAGAAGGATATTGATTATTTTTTAATTATCACTATTCCAGAAAAAATTTGCTTCAGTGCACATGAAAAAGCACACATTCAGACATTATAATATCTCGAAAGAATTTTGCTTATTTGCTTTTGAAGAAGACAATTTAACACAAATAAATATTATAGAAGAATATTTTCGTACCGAGAAATGACTTTATACAATTTATATTTAAAAAAGTTTTGTGTTATTAATTCTGAAGAGCACAACTTTATAAGTTTCAACTTTTGAAAATATTATGTTGTGCTCCCGAAGTAGTACAAATTTCCAAAAATATCTTATAACCATGCTTATGCTTCCAGTGATTTACAATTCTATAATTAATATTCCTGAAGAAACAAGACCTATATATACAAATATTCTAGAAAGAATATCATGCGATGTATTGTGAAAAATAATTATACGAACGCTTTGTTTTCTAGTTGATCAATAAACAAATTTTTATTTTAAAACAAAGAAATATAGCTATGAAGAAAAGGCAGATCCTAACATGACGCAGGGGAATTTTTCCTCATCTTTTCTGCAAAATATATTCTTGGCAAAAATGGTCCTTGACATTGCATTGTGTTGAATATTTGGAGCTGATACCTTATATTCATAATGTGTGTATATATATGAATACATAAAATAAAGTCTTATCTTTATTAAATTCTAACATAGATTAGTTGATTGTTAGAAGGAATTTAGATCATATTGGCATGGTCAATTTTGATATTCTTAATGATAAATCTCTAATGATTTCCATTTGGTTACTATAATTTAAACATGCCAAGAATTTGTTTTTATGGTTTTGAAATTGATGCATGATCGGTGTATCACGATTATTTATTTTTGCTATATTTTGATTGGATGTATTTCGAAAAACAGTTAAAATATTAAAATTAAATTTTGACATATTATACAAACTTTTTAATGATAATTCCGTGAAACTTGATTTTTTTGTAGTTAGATGATCCTAGATATTTGAATTAAATTTAGATTTTCTATAGAGAATGTATTTTCGAATAATGATAAAATTTATTATTTGTAAAATATGAGATAATGCAAATTTTATTCAAGGTTCAGAAGAGTCAATATTGTATAATATAGAGGACAAACTTTACTATTAATAGTAATTTGTTCTGTCCTAAATGAAAGAAGAATATACTAAGTTTGTGTATAATGATTGGTACCATAATTATACTAGTACAATTGAACCACGCACAATAATTTAGAAGTTGAATGATTGTAATTTTTTATTTATTTGGCATGACCAATTAGGTAATCATTGAATCAATAATGATGCCAATGGGAATTCAAATAAATATTAATTGAAGAATCGAAAGGTTATTCAATCCAATAATTTTTGTAATACACTACAACAAAAATGGTCTTTTACAACACATAAAAGACAACATTCGGTAATTGAGTATTACTAAGGCGTCATCGCAACATTTTAATAAGTGAATGTTGCAATTGGTTAACATAATTGAGATTTGATAATATTTTTTAAATAAATGTTGCTAATGTAGCATTTTGTAACGTTTATTGAATGTTGTCAAAAATTTTATTTATTGCGATGTTTATCGGGTGTTGCTAAAAAAATTATTCTATAACAACGTTTACTAATCGTTGCTAATACTTAGATTATATAATTTTCCACAACGTTTTATAAACTTATCGCAACATTTATTAAACGTTGTTAATGGATTGTGTAGCTAACTTTTCGCAACATTTGTTAAGTATTGTTAAATAGGCTAACCTTTTGAAACGTTGCAAAAATATTCTGGCCCCCCAACAGCCCACAAAATACCCAATTCACAGCCCGTCCAGCCGGACCCGCTTAGTTAAAAAAAAAAAATCACAGAAGCCCTAGACTTAAACCCAATCTCTCGCTCTCCCCACAAATGAGTCAAATCGCCAACGTCGACCTTCATTTTTTAGTTGCCGACGCTGGACAAATGACTTCATTACTAAAGGCGACACCTTCTACATCATTCACATCAAATCCCGTGAATCCAGCAATCAATTATGGTCTAAATCTTGTTCACGTATGTTACTCTTTTCTATTTAATTTCTGGGATATTTTCTGATCTAATGATTTTATTCATCTGGGATTTTGCTTTTGTTTTTGTGGGTTTATTTACAGCTCTTGTTCCCTTAGTGGAGTTTCGTGCGCCTGAAATCATGAAGAAGCATGATATCTGATGCTACCAAAAATCGTA
>CAIGRP010057262.1:0-30896 GCA_903798385.1 Fraxinus cuspidata
TCCATGGACGAACCTTGCGGAGGAACCCCCTTAAGAGAGTAAAAGTGACGAGCACCCGTGACTATTTAAATTCTTAAGAAATGTAGTAATTTGAGTAGATGATGAGTTACGATGTTGCCAAATATGGCATCTATTATACATATCCACCGAATTGTCAAGATAAGTAAAATTTATTTAGTCATTTTTGCATCTATGTTCAACTCGAAATGGAGAGGAGGCCTTAATTATTAAGGATTGGAATTGGTATTTAAAAAAAAAAATTATGTGGCTGAAATTTCATTTTTATAGGGTACAAATACTGAAATACAATTTCGAGGAGCTCCTCCTAAAGCAAACCCTAGCTCTTAATTATTCGTAGTGTGCACAAGAAAAGAGCAAACATAACACCAGCCGATCGGTTCCCCTGAGTAATGGCCGGTGCCGGAATTCACCCATACCACCAGCAATGGCCACCAGGCGCCGCCCCTCTGACGGCTACTATGGCCGTTCCTCCTCCTCCTCACCCACACCCTGCTCCAATCCCCATGGATAACCACGCCCTCCAGTCACCCTCGGATGAGGTACGTACAACAATTTCAACTATTCCTTGTTTCAATTCGAACAAATATGATGGCGTTAAGTTCAATTTTTGGTTGATTTTTGAAGGTACGGACGATTTTCATTTCGGGGTTACCGGAGGATGTGAAAGAGAGAGAGTTGCAGAACTTGTTGAGATGGTTGCCGGGGTACGAGGCATCGCAGGTCAATTTTAAAGGCGAGCATCCAATGGGTTTCGCCCTTTTTGCTACTGCTCAGCATGCACTTGCTGCCAAGGACGCCCTGCAGGTAATTTATTCTACTGCATTCTATTAAATCACCCGCCCTGTCTCTCTCAATTTAATATATTTTTTTTTTTGAAATCCTGAGTATTTTTGTCATTTTAATTTGAAATATTATGGCGTTCAGGATATGGTCTTTGATACTGATTCAAAGTCTGAACTGTCTGTACTGCACACGGAGATGGCCAAGAAGAATCTTTTTGTCAAAAGGGGTGAGATTAATTATTTATTTATTATTTTAAAACATTCTAAATTAGTTGAGTAAAGTTGATAATTTAAGTACACTGTGAATTGATTGCTCCGGGTTCCATAAATTGATTTAGCAATAGAATGTAGAACATATATATTGATTCTGAGAGTCGGTTTTGCCACTTGTTAACAAGTACTTTGTAAATGGTAAATATTTGAAGTTGAAGGAAACATAGATTACCCACAGTCATAGCTGCAAAGTTCTCTGTTTGCTGAAAATTGGGGATCATCCAGTTTAAGCTAACCAAATTAATTTTTTAGCAGATACTTTCAACTCTGTGCTTGTCAACCTCATTATTTTCAAACCTGCTTAGTTGAGTATAACTTACCTTAATATAAATTCTGAAAAAGCTACGTTATAACCTCTTCTTGCATAGACAGACCTAATAGAGTGCTTATGACTATCGCTTATGGATGATTTTCTTTTTAACGTGAAAATAGAATATATACCGTGACATCAGGCTATAGTTATAGGTTTCACACTACTAATGGCCTGAAGGTGCCCCACCATATAAATTCGTGTCTAGTACCGGATTTTACACAATATCCATTGAAATGAGGTTTAGCATCATCCATGCAAAGCCTATGCTGAACGCATAGTTTGGGGGAATCATTCTCATGCAGCATTTGTCTCGTTTGATCCTTTTTTTTCTTCTTAGCTGAGTTACCTTGCTAATTTTTTTTGTTCATTTGCAGGAATTGTTGCTGATTCAAATGCTTATGACCAAAATAAACGTATGCGAACTGGTGGTGATTATACGCATGCTGGTTATTTAAGTCCATCTCCCTTTCACCCTCCCCCGGCACCTGTTTGGGGACCACATGGGTACGATGGGTTCCAACTATTATAGCAAAAAACATGTTACTAGAGAAGAAGTCTTGAGGGTCTTATCTCAAGCATAGTTTTTATATATGATGAATTACACTGATTGGAACCATAGTTGCTTGTACTAATAGTGATGAATATTGGCTTAGGTATATGGCTCCTCCACCTCCACCTTATGATCCTTATGGAGGTTATGCTGTTCCTCCCGTCCCAATGCCTGCTTCAGCTCCTGTACCGGCACCAAGCAGTTATGTACCTGTTCAGGTGTAATCCCATGCTTGCTTCTGATTGTCAAATTTGCGTGGAATTTATTCATTTTTCATTTGTGAAGTGTCGATTATGGTTTATAATAAATCTTGTTTATATTTTCGGACAAGGATTTTTAGTTATTATCCTTACCACTGAACCCATTGTTCTATGAATAAGTTGTTGTATTACTTGTTTGTAGAATAATAAAGACAATCCACCTTGCAATACTCTGTTCATTGGCAATCTTGGTGAGAATATTAATGAAGAAGAGCTGAGAGGCCTTTTCAGCGCGTATGGTTTTTGGACTTTGCTCATTTGGGAACAATCACACATTTGATTGGATGCTTATATATCACAGATATTGACTGGTTTGTTTTCTTTACTGTGCTCTTTTATACAGACAGCCTGGCTTTAGGCAGATGAAGGTATTGAGACAGGAAAGACATACAGTTTGCTTCATTGAATTTGAAGTAAGATTCCTGGTTTGTCAATTGGGGTTAATGCTTCTTGCAATCATACTTTTTGATGCATGTCCTCTCCATCCTTCTCGATTGTAATTTAAGTTTTTCTGTATCGTACATGCAGGATGTGAATAGTGCCACAAATGTGCACCGTAGCTTGCAGGGTGCTGTTATACCCAGTTCTGGTTCTGTTGGCATGCGCATTCAATATCCTTTATGTTTACTTTTTCTTGTTCGTTTATTTTTTTACCTTTGACTTTCTTGTACCATATTTGTTTTCGTCTCATCTTTGAAGGTTGGGAGGTTTCTAGCTAATATGTAATGTAGTTCACCATGCTTCTCAAGGTACGTGCTTTATTGAAACACTTTCTGAATTTGACATGGATTTGGATGGTACCTCTCTAGATTTATATTCATCCACCATTATAAAAAGGACACGATTTTGTACACCCTCCCATCCAAAATAAAAAAGAAATGAAAATGGTAATAACAGAAGTATGAAAAATAAAAACATTTTATGAACGAGGAAATATGCATATTTGATAACATGTTTTTCTTGTTTAAACGTGGGCTTACTTATTCCTTGACTCCAAGAAACATATTCGAAGAATCCATTTGGAAGAAGGAAGGACTCTGTCAACCTAGCTGTCCCCCTCGGCGTGAATTCTGCTCCAGCACCCATGACCTACCAGTAGCTGGAAGGGGGTGTATTCTGTTCTCTATGCTCTGACATTCAAACCACTACATGGTAGGATGCATCATGCAATGCATCCATTCATCATCAAGTCATCGGCATTAACATCTCGTCTCATATATAAATGCACGCAGTGGTGTCTCAAACACTCTGTTGCTTCATATTATACTTGATATCCAAGACATGCATTCAATGCAGTTCCATCTCTGGATGATTTGTTAGCCTAATCATGTTCTGTTACATGTTACATCAGTGTGCATGGTTTTGTTCTTCGGTTTGGTTTGGTTTGCTTCAATGGTTTTGTTTAACTATTTCTGACTGCAACATGCTTTTCTTCTGATATTGATCTTTCCACGTTAATATATTTATTGATAAATGACAGAGAACATGTTTGGCTATGCTTAAAAGTAAGTATTACTTTGCCGTACTTTCAAGTAAAAAATATTACTTATTTCGAAAGTGACTCGTAGCTTCAAATAAGTCACTTATATCCAATTTTCACCAGTTAATTTTTTTTTTGAAAGTTTATTTATAAGTTATCTTCTTAAGCTGAGCCAAACATGCTCTGAACTAATGTATTTCCTACCTCGTTAATGTGCACTCACACTCGCACTACATGTCTTCGCATTGCAATAAGAAAATGGTATCGAGTCTCATTTCATGCACGACCATTAATTCATAACACGAAAGATCTGGAAGTCTTCACTAGAAGATCATATTACCATTTCAATTGGTAAAACCATCACTGCCTTCTTTGTTTAGGCTTTGTTTGGAAAATTAAAATTCCTTAGAGCCCATCAAATGAGGTCATAATAGCTGACACATTAACATCCAGGGTTGAAATCATGAACAATTGGAAGAATCTTGGAAAATAGATTCTGCTGTTTTCATGCAGGGTTCTTGAACATTTTCCATACAAGGATGATCAAGAGCAGGACTGGTTTGTTACCTGTGACTTGTTCTAGAAACTGGGTTACCCGTTAAGGAGTCTTTTTGGTTGTTAAGTTAGTAGCTTGTCGGAGATTTATTTTTTCCTGAATATGAATTGGGAGAGAGCCTTGAGTTGAATTTTGATATTTTTAGCCTTTGATTTTGGTTGAACTGAAATTTTTGTTTTTGCATTAGGATGGCAAACTGGTTGCGTCATAAAATGGTGGTAGAATTAGTGTCTTTGTGCCTTTTTGGGTGCAAATGTGCGATAAGTATTAGCTTGGTGGATTGACACTGTTTATTCAGTTCATTGAATATACAATTAAAATGAATGTCCCTTTTAACCGTGTAAGCTTTTGTACAAACTAGAATAATGTTATGTTACCCATTTAAAAATGTGTAGGCGTTGGGATTTGATGGGAAAAATAATCTCGATCTACTCTTCTTTAATAGGTTGAACTTTGGGAAATTTTGGGATAAAGTGCTTGCGGTGATGATTTGTTTAAGCTATTCTATTTGATGAGAGTGATCTTTGTTTCACATTTATTTGTGGCAAACTATTAATAACAACATAAGAGTTTCGACTATTTGTATAGTTTGGTGAGAGCTGGTAATAAATGCCATCAAACTAGCAAGTTGCAAGGGGCCGAGGAAGAATAGTGGCAGCGCTCGACTAGCACATTAAGCGTATGCTTAGGATTCTTTCTTCGAGTGTAAAAATAAATTATTTGTAGGCTGTGCGGTTAAAAATTATGAGTTTTAGAAAATGTGGCGTTATAAATGATTTTGGAGAAATTGTTTTTCAAAAAATCTCTTCCCCAAAAAAAAAAGAAACCTTAGATTTTATCGACCGTATCGGACAACTGAAATTGTAGAATTCTTGTTATTGAATGGTACCACGTAAAAGAATTCTTTTTATACTGGGTTTGTAATAATTTTTTTTTTTTTCTGGTTTTATTTTTTTAAGAACGTGGTATAGAGTATGAAAAATGATTTTACTTATTATGTGTGACAAAAAGGATCGTGAAGAAAAGTCACACGAGTATAATACCATGAATAATGTTGTTCATGTTAACCTCTCGTGAATTGCCACAGGAAATAAGACCAGCTCAATCGTGATAGACAGATGCTACTAAAAAAAAAAGTAGATTATTGCATGTTTTTAGAGATCTTAAACTCGTAGGATTTAAGAAAATGGTCAATAATTTCGAGAGTCATAATTTATGGTGGGTCAAGAGATGCAGGTTAGGTTGGTAGTTGTAGACTGTCAATTAGGACTTGTAAATTTAACTACTTTAGTAGTTGTATATTCCAACTCAATTGTTTTTTATTATAAACGACATACCTTGCTGCTTTCACTACTATTATTTTATTATTGCACGCCATTTCATTAAACAAGTTTAGTAAACTATATTAAGCCTTGGTTTGATTTTGATTTAAAAAATTAATTTTTTAGTAAATTCTGATTAAAATTGATGAAATTTGTGATCGAAAAATTGTGAATTTCAATTAATTTTTAATTTTGACTTAATTTTTTTTTAGCTAAACCAAACATGAGTTTAGCCTCTGTTTGGTATGGAATTTTAACGGTTGGAATAGTACTTTTTTAAAAAATGTGTGTTTAGAAAAGAAGAAAAAGTTTTGGAATTATGTGTAATATTTTTTTATTGAAAAATGTGTGGTTGATAAGAATAAAAGAAAAATGAATTATAATTTTAGTGAGGGCCAAACATGATTAATAACATGTTCTATCTTCATTTAATGTCGTTATAATCATTATTAGAGCAACATTCAAATCTTTATTTCGGTATTGGCGGCACTCACTTATTTCAATATGTCGTAATCAAACTTTATTTTAATTCGAATTAATCACTAAAATTTAAGGGTTGATTTGATGATTAACATGAATTTTGCATTTATTTTTGGAGAAAATTAGTTTTGAAATAGTAATTTTTTTTTTTATAGTGTAGCAAAAAATTAGGAAAAAAATTTGGATTTAGGGCAAAATATTTTATTGCTGGGGCGTTTGAAAAAAAAATTATTTTAATTGTTGTCAAACTGGGGGCTTAATGCTGTAATTGTCATTGTCATTTGGGTACATTCCAAAAAGGTGAAAAAGATAAGTGGAAGAATGTCAGAAATCAAGGTGTAGAAATCTATAGAATTAATATGAAACCGCGTTGAAGGTTGAAAAATCTGATTTAGCATTCAACACAAAATGACGATAATATTTTTTTTTTAAAAAGTAGACGCATTAAAGCAGTTCACTCAGCGGCAAAATTGTTCCAGTCTTATTTTCACACCGTCATAGAGACTTACCTTCTCCTGCGAATTCCGAATCTGGGTATGTTTCTTCAGCAATTCATTTCGAAGTTGAATTTTGTTGGAAATTCAGTGAGCCCTTTTGGTGTTCTATTCCTTAAATTTTTTTCAGCTGAAGTTAGCTCTTTTTTTTTGGGTACAAAATTTATGTACTCCTGAAGTAGTGAATTTTGTTGATAATGTGCATCTTGATATTTTTAGTTCCGTGTGAAGTGAAATGTTGATTTTCACAGGAATTCTGCATACCTTGTGGCGTTCTGTTCCTCTCAGCTTTTGTGTCACTTGTTGAAAGTTGAAATTGTTTGCTTGGAAATTTTCTGATACTTATAACCATAGGTTCTTCTCCCCATCTGAACAATATGGTAGGTATGCTTGTTACTAAACTTGTTGAAGAAATGAGTACTAATTTGGAAAAGGGTTTGAATTTTTTGGTGCTGATTTTATGCTTCTGTACATCAATCCATGGCGTATCAGCTTTGAGTCGTGATGGTACCACTCTGTTGGCTCTGGCTAGGCATTGGACAGTTGTACCTCCTCCCGTGAAACTGAGCTGGAATGTATCAGATTCCACTCCTTGTTCATGGTTTGGAGTACAATGTGACCGACACAAATTTGTGACTGATTTGAACTTGACTAGCTTAGGAATCTCGGGCCAGTTGGGACCTGAAATTACATTTCTAAAGCACTTGAAATTACTGAACTTCAGCTTCAACAGCTTTTCCGGTCCGATTCCTTCAAACATAGGAAATTGTAGTCTTCTTAAATATTTGGATCTCTCGACCAATAACTTCACAGGGAAAATCCCAGAAAGTCTTGCAAATTTGCGAAAATTACAGTATTTAGGCTTGTTCGAAAACTCTCTAACTAGTGTAATTCCAGAATCCTTGTTCCAGATTCCTTTTTTGAGTTTCATTCACCTCAGTACCAACATGCTTAGCGGTTCAATCCCATCGAGTGTTGGAAACTCTAGCAATCTTGTAAAACTGTACTTGTATAGTAATCAATTATCGGGGACCATCCCTTCCTCCATAGGAAACTGCAGTACCTTGCAAGAATTTGTTTTGACTGATAATGTGTTGATTGGACCTTTGCCTCGGAGTATGAATAATCTCGAGCAGCTTTCGTATTTAGATGTGAGTTACAACAGCTTGGAGGGCCGGATTCCATTGGGTTCAGGTAGTTGCAAGGAAATGAACACTTTGGCTTTGTCGTCAAACAGATTCAGTGGTGGTATTCCATCTGGGTTGGGCAATTGTAGTAATTTAGCCATTCTTGCTGCTGTTAACTGTGGATTAAGTGGTTCAATCCCTTCTTCTTTAGGCCGACTTACTAAAATGACAACACTTTACCTGTCCGAGAATCAATTGTCGGGTATAATACCACCCGAACTGGGCAAGTGCAAATCTTTGACTGATTTGGAGCTATATGGAAACCATTTGGAAGGTGAGATCCCTAGTGAACTAGGGATGCTCGGTGAGTTGCAGGACCTACATCTTTTTACCAACCATTTGACAGGTGAAATTCCAGTTAGTATTTGGAAGATTCAAAGCCTTCAGAACATTCTTGTGTACGAAAACAATCTTTCTGGGGAGATACCTCAAGAAATCACTAAGCTAAAGAACTTAAGAAATATCTCCTTATTTGACAATCAATTTACAGGAATCATACCTCAAGGTTTGGGAATAAACAGCAGTTTAACTCAAGTGGACTTCACCAGAAATATGTTCACCGGCCCTATTCCACCAAATCTTTGCTTCGGAAACCAATTAAGGAAGCTCATCTTGGGCCAAAATCATTTTCGAGGAAGTATTCCTTCTGACCTAGGAAGTTGTTCTAAATTGACAAGATTTATTCTCAAACAGAATAATCTAACCGGTGTACTTCCGGAGTTCGCAAAAAATTCAGACCTTCTGTTCATGGACCTTAGCAAAAATAGTTTAAACGGATCAATACCATCAAGCATAGGAAACCTTACCAACTGTACCTCTATAGATTTCTCTCTCAATAAGTTCACAGGTCATATACCAGTGGAACTACAGATTCTTTCGAATCTTGAGGCTTTAAATCTGTCCCACAATGGTTTAGAAGGCATACTACCATCTCAGCTATCAACCTGTCATAAACTGTCGAAATTTGATGTGAGTCACAATTTGTTGAACGGCTCTATTCCGACCACATTTAGAAGCTTGACGGAAATATCCGTTTTGGATCTAAGTGAAAACAGTTTCACAGGTGGTATTCCATCCTTTTTTTTTGAATTTGAAAAGCTGTCAACTCTGTACCTCGGTGGAAATAAGTTTGCTGGGGATATTCCTTCATTCCGTCTATCAGTAGGAACAGCACAGAGCCTCAGATCGTTAAACCTTAGAGATAACAGATTGTCAGGACACATTCCTTTAGAGTTTGGGAAATTAAATATGCTAGAGGAGCTAGATATATGTTGCAACAGTCTGTTTGGACCTTTGGAGGCACTTGACAATATTCATTCATTGCTTGAAGTCAATGTTTCTTATAACTCATTCAATGGTTCAATACCACATGAACTGATGAAATTCTTGAACTCCTCTCCTTCTTCATTTGAGGGCAACCAGGGGCTTTGTGTCAACTGTCTTGCATCAGGTGTATTGAATTGCCTTGGGAACAGCAGTTTCAGACTATGTGATCATCAGTCGAAAAACAGAAAAGGACTAGACAGAGTAGCTTTTGCAATGATAGTTCTTGCATCCTCACTGCTTCTTGTTTTCCTAGTCCTTGGAACTGCTTATGTATTTTTTAGGCACAAAGGGTCTGAGCAAAAATTTGTAATATCTGCCAAACAAGGTGCTTCTTCTTTGCTCAATAAAGTAATAGAAGCTACGGAGAATTTAAATGATAGGTTCATTATCGGGAGGGGAGCTCATGGAACAGTATACAAGGCTGTGTTGGGTCCTGATAAAGTGTATGCAGTAAAGAAGCTGATGTTTGTTGGAACCAACGACAGAAGTACCAGTATGGTTCGAGAAATTCAGACAATTGGAAAGGTCAGACACCGAAATCTTCTTAGATTGGAAGACTTTTGGTTGAGAAAGGACCATGGTTTGATTTTATACAGTTACATGGAAAATGGAAGTCTTTATGATGTTCTCCACGAGACACATCCACCTTGGCAATTAGAGTGGACTGTTCGGTATAAGATAGCACTTGGAACTGCCCAAGGATTATCATATTTGCATTTCGACTGTGATCCTCCTATTGTGCACCGAGACATCAAACCGATGAACATATTGTTGGATTCAGAGTTGGAGCCTCATGTCTCAGATTTCGGCATAGCCAAGCTCTTGGATCAGTCCGTTGCATCGACACCATCCAGCACAGTTCGGGGCACCATTGGGTACATAGCTCCAGGTAATTATCTTGTATTTAACATTTTCAATCTCTTTTTTTTGGGTTCCTGTTTCTTTCTGAATAATATTTCATCGCGGAATTTGCGGCAACGGTTCCTAAACATGCACATATATCTTATTCAAATTATCTCGTGTAATGTAAATTTGGACAGAAAATGCATTTGCTACTGTGACTAGCAAAGAGTCTGATGTATATGCTTATGGAGTTGTCGTGTTGGAGTTGATTACTGGAAAGAAAGCCGTAGATCCTTCATTCTGTGGGGAAATGGACATTGTTGGATCGGTGAGATCTGTCTGGAGCAGAAATGAAGAAATCGAGAAGATAGTGGATCCAAGTTTGCTTGACGAATTCGTAGATTCAAGCATCATGGATCAAGTAATAGATGTGCTCTTAGTTGCTTTGAGATGTACAGAGAGAGAGCCAAGCAAAAGACCCTCAATGAGAGATGTTGTGAAGCAGCTAACACAAGCCAGATCCAATAGCAGAAGCAAAAACAGCTAAGCTCCAATTGACCTTTCTGTAGTCTTCAGCATCTCTCTAGCCGACTTTACCCTTTGATGTGCAAAGCAGGTCCACTAATTTAACCTGGCCGGTGGTTTTTAACTCGAGTCTTTGTCATGCATTTTCCAGTTTCGGTGGCTACTTGTGTGAATTAATCCTAGTGGCGAAGAATATCATGTAGTCGACCTCAAATTTATTGTGAATAAGTTTTAGTTTTGTTATTGTTGTGCGCATGCTGGACTCTCTTATTTATTTTGTTGTATGTTAATGAAGTGGTTATGCGACAGCAGAACATTCTAGTCTTTTAATCTCTCTTCTTTTCTTAGATTCACCATTGCGCTTAGTCTGATTAAAATTCTGAAAGCCCCTCTCTCACAATACAGGCATTTTTGAGGTTGCACCACCCAATAAAGGACACAAGCCCGTAGAGTTCACTAGTCTTGAGCTAAATTTCATTCCGTCCAATGTATCAAATATTCTTATGCCCCTGTTTAACAATAATCATTTGGAAAAATAGAGTTCTGAATAGAGATTTTTAGGAAAATGTGTAGTTAAAAAGTAGGAAATTTTTTTGAGTTAACGTGTTTTATTGTATGAATATGAGATTAAAATTTAACAAGCCTAAAAAAAAAAGTTCAAAAATAATGGTTGTCAAATAGGGGCTATATTTGCAATGACATAAGAAAATATTAATTAATATCTCGATTGACAAATTCTTATATTTGCATTTATATAAGAATATATTAATCAATATCTCATAACGAAAAACCTCATCAAATTTTATGAATATAGGATGGGGTGTTGCTTATCTAGCAATAAATTGAATATATCGATTAATATAGTCAATTTTAAATTTATTTCAAAAAATAAAAATAAAAATAAAAAATAGGAAAGAGTCGTGTCTTCACAATACGTTAGGGTAATTCTCAGGAGAGAGTGCTTTGTACAGACAATTTTGGGAACCAACAAAAGTATCAAATTTGAGCATTAAATAAAAGATATATCACCTAAGTCCGTACATATATTTCAATCCAAGTTTGATCATTCTCACTTGATCAAACAATTGACACCTATTGATTAGAGTGTTTTAATCCTTACTCGTAGTGGAACGCAAGGTGGGTTTTGCATATTTTGGGCACTTTGGAACAGTGATCTCGATAAACAACAATGAAAAAGGGAGATGTAAATCGAAATAAACATGGTGAATTTAGGAATAATACGAGAAATCCACTGTGTTTCAGAGGCTTAACGAACAAAACGAGTTAAAAAGGTAAGAAATTGAGAAATTCATTTACTTGTACCGCTATCCATATGAAACGGCCTAAATGGAGTTGGTGCATTGCAGAGCTATCAATTTTACATGCAAGTTAACATCATGGAGCAAAAGGAAAAATAGCTCCCTTAAAGAAAACTGTAGATTTAAGCAGCCATGGAGTTCTGGCTAACCTCGTATTAGTAACTGCAATTTACCAATTATTTTCCGCTAGTCTTCCACTTTTTGATAGGAAAGAGAGTTACTTTTTTGTTGGGTGTGTAAGTTACAACCTCTGTTGGTCGTAACATGGATATAGCAGCAGTCCGACATTGGTTCTTCTGTACGTTGTCGTCTGTCAAAGGTTTCAGCTCAAAGCTACCTCTTGTAAAACCTCTTGCAACCTGGTACAGCAACAGGGATTGCACGGAAATGAATTATTCACACGGATAGTGAAAAAGAAGAGAAAAATGGAGCACAATGTCCAAACCAGAGATATTAGTCACGCTTCTTTTTTTTTTTTCCAGTTCAGGACCCGTTGAAATAGATAGAAAGGGGTCACCATATTACAGTAGAAATGACCAAGGCAAAAGCATATTTGGCAAGGCTTAAATTAAAATTTAAGTCGGTCAACATATTATTGGCAAGGCCTAAATTAAAATTATTTCACACCTACATATACAGCTTACTACTACCCACTTATTATCCTAAGACCTATAGCTTATAAGCACTATCAAACAAGCACTAAAACTCACTTTTGGACTTATCCCTAGACAATTCACTATGTTATGCCAATGGTAATTTTAGAACAAGTTATAGTAATTCTGCATACCTTAAGAAGAATCCAGACTTTGAGAGAACTACTCAAAACTGCTAATCTTGTCCTCTTTCCCGAGGTTAAATAGTTACACATATGGCGATCAACCCTTAATATAAATCGTGGCCAGGACTTGGGGTTTTCAGGATCTGCTTTCTGGTCAGTCATTGACTGATCAAACAAAATGAACAATAGAAAGATTAGGCAAAAGGAATATCCATTAATAATACAAATGATAAAATTTGTAAAGAAAGTTGCTCCAATAACTTTATCTTAATATGAAAAAAAACACTCACCAGCAGCCGACAGATTTCATGTTCAATCTTGGAAAATGAGGTCTCCAAAGCTTCCACTCTCCCGGTAGCATGACAGCACGTGCATGGTTCACTGATCATAAACGTCACACTAGGTCGAACCTGTTAAACATCATAAGGAAACATCAGGTATTGGCAGTTACATATGCTTAGAGTTCCAGTATTGCATAAGAGTTACTCCACATTTCATTTTAACGTGGATGAAACACACTTTAATTCTTCTAATTCATAATTTAAATTTATGACAAGAGGCAAGTTTGTAAGAACTGCTTCTCAAAACAATTAAGGGACCTCAACACCAACCTCCAACATATATGATGAAGAAACCCACAAAAACAGTTACATACCCTCTTTCGTGTTATTTCCATAAGCCCGTGCCTAGACAATTCAGAGACTTTCACAGTTGATCGGTCCCTCTCAACAGCCTTTTTAACTTCATCATAAACCAGTCTCTTATTTTCTGGAAGGTAAAAGATTTAGTTAATAACATAATGAAGTATTTTTATACCGTGTTTCAAATTAAATGTCTTCCTATACTTGTTGGTTGTTTCAAGGTAATTCCAACCGACCTAAATAAATACTCCACGACCACGCAGATATGGTACACATTGAGTAAGACAGGTAGAAAGGAAAATATGAACTTACTATCGTCCAACATATCAATAAAATCTACCACGATAATGCCACCAATGTCTCTCAGCCTCAATTCTCTAGCAATCTGAAATAAATAAAATATTTTAGATTTCAGGTTGAAAAAATGACATAACATTTCCATAATTAACCACTACAACGAAATCCACATGGAAGAAAGCTCCAACAGTTTTCTTATGACGAAGACTACAACTCAGTCTACAGCATAAGGCCCCTGAGAAGTGCGATATGGCAGCAATTGTAGACGAAAATATACATGAATGGGGTAAAATTTATGGATATAAGGTGTTGTTTAATTCTATAATCTGGTGACGAGAAATAAAATCTACAGCACAGATCAATTAAAAATTACAACAAACATTTTTCCACATCTTAGTATCTCCCATCTTCACAACTGGATATTTACAAAAATTAGTTTCAATAAATTTTATCAAATTTCTGGACTAGGTCCAATTATGAAGTTCATCTCATGTGTATGTGCAGCTTCCCTTTCTTTGGCAAATTACACACGCAGCCTAGAAAAGTTTTCGTTTCGACTTTAGACAGAAATCAACTTTATCTGGAAAATCAACATACTTATTTCCGATGTTACTCAACCATATCTGAAGTTTTGGCAACTACATACGCCTATTTTTATAGTAATTGCAAAAAGAAGAAAGAAAAATCGAATTGTTTATAGCTAGTTTCATAAGAGTGGAAAATGTCAAAGCTTGCTTTAAGAGCTTAAAATTATAGCTTCCATTGTCATCTAAGTTGTAAAAATTATGTTGGTCAATGCCCCTATAAAATAAATCATTTGTTCCTCCCGGGTTATCTTTTTAACATAATTGGCAACTGATCACGATCTCAGGTTTTTACCTGATGCCTTCGACCCACCAAAAATAACAGAAAAGTCACCACATTTTATTGTTTTTCTAGTTATAAAAACACTTAGGCCCTCATTTTTACAGTCAAAACACTATTTCACCACACAACGCGTACATCATATATTATCTACGACTTTGTCAAAGTGGCAATGGTGCGAAGTGCTTTTAATGCTTAAGACGTATGCTACTGGAAAACATTTAATAATGTGTAGGACTACTATGGTTCAAACTCCTCTTCTAGAACTACATATAAAGAAAGTATAAAATACTGCAAAATTATCAGTACTTGATTGGCAGCCGCAAGGTTGACATCAAGAATAGCTTTCTCTTGGGAAGTTCCTTGGCCAAGCATGCAATGTCCCCCATTCACATCGATAGAGACTAATGCCTCAGTTTGTTCAATCACAAGATAACCTCCATTGTCTAGCAGAACCCTGCATAAAGGAGACACTCATATGAACATTCACGTTAATTTTGTGACAAACCATTGAAACTAATAAATTAAAACCAATTTGACAGAAAAAAGATTCAAGTTTGGTTGGAAAGAAGCATTTACATTGAAGTTGAATGAAAAAGGAAACCTCATCACACTAAATGATAAATAAACAACACAGGCAAGCAACATGAAACCTCTATGATTTATGCTACACTGTAACAATTACAGGTTTTGCACACTTCACTTGTGCTTTTCTCTTCAATTATAATTTTTTGGGCGAATTTTGTCTACCTTCATTTTCCTGGTTAAATTGTCGAACAACTTACCCTCGAATAAAAAGGTAAACAACCTTCCTCATGAAAAGAAAAAAAAATTTAAAAATTAATAAATAGAAATTTCCAAAAATTAAGCAAAAATTAAGACCTGGAGACCACTGTTGAAAGGGGTCTAACATTGCCTTTTCAAGGCCACAGGGGAAACAGAGTGAGGAGGGACTACACAGTCTTGGTTTTCCTCGTGACAATAAATCACTTCACTTTTATGCATGCCACATCAAGTTCTAAGTATAAATGTTTTTAGAAGTTACAAAATTGAATGAAGTAACTTGTTTTATAGAAAATGTCATTTATTCTGGTTCAATTGTCTAGAAAGATACAAGGTTTAGAGCAGATATTATACTAAGCATTCTATTTTGCACTTTCTAGTAAGTGATGTCAGCACCAAAAGTGGAGTATCATTGTGTGTGTTTGTATGCGTGAGAAAGGGAGAGAGTGTAGTTTAGCATTATTCATGAACTTATAAGCACATCTATCATACAAGACATTCCACGTGGATACAAGAAAACAAACGGAATTGCAATGAAATTTTATTAGCAGTGAAATAACATACATGAATAGGGAATTATATATATCCCTTGAAGCTTGTGAATGTGGATGTATACAAAAACATTAGTAGTTTTTCTCACCTTTTACTGAGGATGCTATTTATTTCTTCCTCAAGACCGTATTCATTGAAAAGGGGAGTTCTTTTGCTGTATAACTCAACTCTGTCACAAAGATCGGGAGCTATTTCCTGCAGATAGTTGGTGACCTACATATATAGCATAGAAGAAGTCAACATCAGAAGTATATAAGCTTCAATATGAAATAAAATTAGGAAAGATCCATTCTCATGCATTGTCCAGTACAAATATGATATATTATCCTATTGGCCAGGACTGAGGCAAATTAATGTCACTAAATTCTCGATAATGGCTTGGCTCTACTAGAGCCAAAACTCTTAATTATTGTTACGATGTTAAAGCTAAATCATAACCAGAAAATAATCGAGCAGACCATGCTTATAGTGAAAACTGGTCTGATATCAAGTTGCAACTATCCTTGTAGATAAGATGAAAGCATGCATGCTGGTTCCAGAGGCAGAGTCTCTGTTGGCTGATGTGGGAAGGCTACTCCTCCATTTACTATATTAAAAAAAGAAGCAAAAAGGGAACCAAGTTGCAACCCTATCAATGGAACTTTTAAGTTTCTATCTCTGGTAGTTGGCGGCTATCATACCTCATGATATGTCCTTGGAGAATCCACTACCATGTTATTTACCTGTAAACAAGACAAAAATTAATAGCATATATACATGAATGATGACAATAAACTGGTTTATGTAATGTGATGAACCTTCTCACTAAAGTAATCTTGGACGACAGAGAGTGTTTGACCCATTGCTCTATGTAACATAACGGGAACAGCTCCATCTACGCCTTCATCTGCAGCAAGAGTTGCAGATTTTGCATGTTCTACAATATTTTTCCATGTTGACAGCAAGCGTTCCAAATCCTTCTGCAACTCCTCTAATGAATGCCCAGAAGCAACTGTCCTAACAGTAAGACCAAATCCAGGAGGCTGCAAAGTCTTTGCTATAAGTCTTAAACGTGTGCGCTCAACACCAGAGATTTTCTTTGAAATTCCTATTGTATTGCAATGAGGGATCAAAAGCTGCAATTTTTAGGATCACAGAGAGTTAAAATACTAACTTTTCTAGAAAAATGAATCTAGATGCATGAAGCACAAAAATTAAAGTCAGGGAATACTAGATACCCAGAATCGGCTTCTAAGCTTAGGATAAGCAGTCAGTGTAGGGCCTTTCGTACCCAATCCTTCTTTAACAACTTGTACAATTATTTTAGTGCCTTTTTTAACTCGTGCCCACTTGCTTTCTTCGGTGCCTATAACCTTGTGGCTGATATCATGGTGACCACTTCTATTCAGTGCCTGGTACCCAGCTTCACTTGACTTTTCTGAGGATCTCAGAGGCTCGGTCGCAGGTGCATGCCTGGAAACATTACCATTTATGTGTTCCTTAATAACTCCCAAAACGTCAAAGTCAACACCATCGTCATGACCTCCAAACTCATCATCAATGAATTCATCCTCACTTTGCCCGTCCTCCATCTCATCTGTTTCTTCAATTTGATCTATAATGGTTTCATATTCAGTATTACCTACATTCTGTTCAAGCTTACCAAAAATAAAGTCATTTGGTTCTCTTTCATTCATATGACTCAGAAATGGGGGTAATGTGAATGGTTCCCGATTGGGGTTTATATCCATGAAAGACGGCCTGGAGCTGCCAATATCTACAAATGCACCACCCATGTGGGGGGCTAACTTTGTTACTACTCCTAGGTATACACTATCACACTGCACGTTGTTTTTCACAGGTTCTAACAATAACTCAACCAATTTACTATTTTCCAGAATAGCAATCCTTTGCATGGTACATATGGAAGAATTGATTAATATAACTGTGCAAATAGAGTGTTCTGACGTAACATTACTTTCTTCCTCAAGCAGCTTCTCAGGTAAATGTTGATGTTGATCAAGAAGGGGTGGCTGAGTGGCCTCATCTTCGACATTCTTGGCAACATCAGAAACCATCTTAGTATTAGAGCCGGCAATATGGGCTGATGATTCCCATATCCAAGGCTCCTCAACAGGATGATACGTCTCAACTAAAGTATCATGAGGATCATAATTCTTCTTAATTCCATTCATGTGAAAATCAGACTTGGAGCAGAAATCCTTGTCTCTGAATTCATTTGAGAAATTTGATTTTAGAACATCACCATTAGAGCAATTCAAAATCTCTTTGTCTTTTAACCCTGCAACATGACAAGAGACTGGGGACGACTGAAATAGCCAAGGCTCCTCAATAACTTGATCTCTTATTGAAAAAGTTTCACAAGAATCTGATCTCCTTCTGACAGAATCACTCAAGAAAATCTTTGAGACTGAAGAATCACGTTTGTAACATTTCACCATCTTTTCTTCATCTGTCAAACCACTGGAAGCATTTGAGTGTTCAGCAACATATTAATGGGGAAATTGAACAGATAAGAATGTCATCAGACAAAAACTACCTGAATGGAGTGGAAATGAAAAGCTGCAAGGAATTCTTCCCCATCCAAGACTGGAATATTTTAGCTGCAGGTCTTCGTTTAGTATGAGATCTAATCCATGAATCCTTCACTACAAATTTTATATTTCTTTTACCAGGGTAATGTGCTGGGATAAAAAATTCAATTTTAGGTCTCCACAGGACATCAGATGATGTCCACATATCTTCCTTTACAAAGCAATTACACCCAATTTCCCCCATGGTGTGTCTGCAAACACAGAGATCAATGACATTAGCACTTGGTAGATATCAAGGAAATTACTGTCAACTGACAAGAATTTCAAGTTAATTCCAGCGTCGCCGTTCAAGTGGAAAGATATTAATCATCCTTGTCTCTTTCCTGTTAAATGGTGAGATACAACACTTGTTGCAAAAGTAGGAGCACAAATTTTGTAACTTGTTTATCTTAAATTAAAGCAATAGTTTTTTCAAGCATCAAACCATATTACAAGACTTGGATGTGTAGCCTTGTGATTTTGTTACAGATGCATAGACATCATCTTCTCTATGTTCCACAGACTAGCATGTTCAGTGGTGGACCAGAGAACAACCATCTCCCAAAGTCTGACTATATATGGAGCTACAAACTGTCGCAATCTGATGTATCTCGAACATTAACCATCAGTAACTGCACGTCCAAGCTTTCTGAAAAGGAAAATAAAATAAATAAATAAAACGAACTTGTTTCAGTATATACAAATTCGTTTCATAACACGTTCTTTATTATAAAAGGAAACTATCTAGGCCTTTTCTTATTATTGTAATCTGTGGACACATTACCTTGAAATAAAGGTGGTATTGGCTTTGTCCAAAATTCATCAAGTGATCGTGGTAGGAAACATCTACTAAAATGATAGGATTCTCACATAAATTATAAATGACAATACAATAGAAGATTAATTCATTCACTTTTATTCGAGGAGCCTAGAACATTGATTTACTGTGAAACACTAATAGAAACAGATACATCGACTAATTGATTGAAAATCAAAACAAATAGGTTGCTTGCGCCACATCAAGGAATAGCATCAAAAAAATCAACTGTGCGAAATGCAAAAATGCTGACAAACAGCATCCTGAACTTGCACAGGTACGTACAAACACAGAGAATTTAACAGAGCTTCCAGCATACTCGAAATTTTAACACATTTAACACCCCCCCCCCCCCCCCAAACCCACACACACAAACACGCACACGTACATTATCGAAATTTTTTACTCTGCGTCATTAACTAGCATAAATCTCTAGCCAAGTAAGTTGCCAAAAACACTAATACGTACCAGTATTGGATATGGAAGGAAGAATTGAGTTCGGTGAGATTGTGTGTAAACAGTGTGTGTGTGTGTGTGTGTGTGTGTGTGAGTGCGCGCTTTGTAGGATGAGCAGCAGTGCTATCCTTGAACAAACGGTGTTCGGATAAAAGTGAGACTTCCGAAGTTTAGTTTCTGTATTTGGGCTTTTAAGAAGAGATGTGCCAAACAAGAAATCAATTTAAGCCCGCTATTCACTTTGTTGAATATATAGATTAATGAAAAAAATAAATACCCTAATTTAAGATTACGTTTTCACAAATATCAAATTTGAGAAACTTTGGGTATAAAAAATCACTGTACTCTACTCTAAAATTAAGCGTTCTCTCTCCATTTAAACATTTGTGACGAATAAAGTAAGCAAAAACATATCTCCATTAATTCCTCGAATGGATTAAAGTCACCCCAACGATCTGTATACATTATACATTAGAAATTTGTAACGTCCTGAAAATTTTATAAAATAAAATTTATTTGTTCTATATGCTATATATTAATATATTTAAGAGTTGAAGGATTGAAGTAAAATATGTTTTAAATTCTTTTATTTTGACTAAATACTTAGATATTAATGGAGAAAAAAATAAGTGTACTGATATTGGATTCTTTTTGTTGCTCATAATTAATTAAAAGTCTTCGACACGAGAAAAAATTATTTTGGATTAGATTACATCAAGTTAAGTCCGATTAAAAGAATAATATGTTAATAAAGTTCGTGGTAGCTTGCAATATTAATGGAGTAAAATTCTTTTCCAATTTAATTCCTACTATGCGTGATTTTTATTTGATATGAAAAAAATATGTAATACAATTTAAGGGTGTATTTGAGCCACATTATTTTGAAATAATGTATTTTAGAATAGTATATTGATAAAGAATGTGTTGTTGAAAAATAAGAAAAAAGTTATTGATGTGATTAAAAATATTATTTTATTGAAAAATGTGTGGTTGAAAATGAGTAAAAAAATGAGAATATAAATTTTAATGTGGCTCAAACATGAGCTTAATGTCATTTTTTTAAAACCAAGTCCATGTTGGCCACGCGTCCTATTTTAAAGTGAAAAATTTAATTATATAATTGGTAATTAATTAAACTTGGTTTATGATTTAGATTTTTATGGTAGCTATGTGTGAGATGATAAATGTTGATTTTGATAATGATAATCGTTACATGATTTGATAAAGTTTAATAGTAATCATAATTCTATTATTTGAAATCAAATCTTGTCCAAATTCCTTATATTACGTTTTTTTTAAATTCTAATTATATACAAACTCAATTAAGAATTTTAACTATAAATACAGTAGAAATTTTCATTATTTCACCATAGAAAATAAAGAGAGCCACAATATAGGGGGGGGGGGTGTGGAGGAGTATAGAAAAATAATATTAGAACTTTTACATGCAAGATTTATTATTTTCAACCTTTCAAAATTAAAGTAAGACACTTTTGTACAAGTTGTTCGTTTCCTTATACTACCTTTGAGTTCTTTATTAAGAAATATGATATCTTTCTGCAATTTAAAATGACATAAAATGGGTGTGTTGTTTGGTCACCGATATACTCTATATGAGAAGAGTGGTATGAAATGTTTATTTTATTGTTATATAATTATATATGGAAACTACACGTATCTTATTTAGTATTTTTAAATACATACTTTTACAAAATTTTACAAATTAGTTTGGATCGATTGGAATTGTGGTGAGGTGGTGATGCGTACTGCCAAGAGGAATTGAAGAAATAAAAACACTAGGTTTTTTTTTTTTATCTCCTAGTTTATTAGATTGGTATTTTTTTTTCAAAAACAAGTATATTAATCAGTTAACTGAATATATTTAATTTTTTTAGAAGTTTCAGTTGATATTTATTGTTAAAAATAAAGTTATATTTTGATTTGTATCGTTTTCGCTTTTAACGTAAAGAAAATTTAATTTTTTTTGGTAACACTACATTATTTATGAAATTTTAGGAAGTTACAATATTGTATCAGAGTAAAGGTATACTTTCCTGTATATTTAAAAATAAAAAAAAAACTATTCAAGTGAGCAGTCGACACTATTCACATGAACAGAGCCGAACAATGTACGACGTTGTTCACATGAAAATTGACATCGTTACAAAATGATTTATTTTTTATTTTTATTTTTGAGGTTAAATGTTTGTTTTAAATTGATTTAAATAATAATTTTAAATTGATTTTAAATAATAACATTTTTGATGGATTTTGCATTAATAATAGTTTAAGTTTAAATTGTTATTATATTTTTGTCCATGTTTTAGACATACGTAACTCTAATTTTCGTGTGATGTATAAAAAGAAAAAAGGAAGAAGAAGATATATATAATAAATAAAATATTTTTATGAGATTTATGAGTTAAATGACAATTTTGCAAAGTTTTAAAACATGTAATGATATGAAAAACCCTTGGCATGCCACGGTCATTATTTGGCCACTCTATGATTGATCAAGGTATGAAATGAAATATCATTCTTTTAGCATGATTATGAGTTTTCTTGCATCATATTGTGAAATATTATAATGATGTAAATGGTTAAGTATCCGGAACTTTTCAAGTAATTGAGGTGATTTTGATGATGAAATTTTTTAAGGAGTGGATATTGTAAACTCTCGAAATTTCATATAATAGAATTATTTGGTCTAGATACGTTTTTATATAATTTTTAAAGTTGAGAGACTAAAGTGAAATATGTTTTATATTTTTATTATTTTTGGGTCAAATAATTAGATTTTGATAGAACGAGTTTTAGTATATCAATATTGGACTTTTTTTTGTAGCTTATTATTAATTAGTAGTTTTCGACTCAAGAAAATGTTGTTTTGAATATGAACACATTAAGTTAGAATCAATTGAAAGAAAAAAAATAATAAATAGATTTTTAAATAATTTATAACTCAATTCAATTTCTCTTCTTCCTGCAACATGTGCGTATAGATGACATAAGTTGGAACCATTACTTGTTTTGATAAAGATAAATTCTAATTCTATTCTAATTAAAAATTCTACTACTCTACTCCAATTCTAACAGTGTATTTCAAGTCAAACGAGACTAGATTCCAAAATTTACCACGTCTTATTTTAAAAAAATGAAAAATTAATTATACGATTGGCAACTAATTAAACTTGATTTATGATTTGAATTTTTATGGTAGCCTCAAGTGTGAGATAATAAATGTTGATTTTGATAATTATAATCTTTTTGTGATTTGATAAACTTTAATAGTAATCATAATTTTATTATTAGAAATCGATTCTTATCCAAATTCATTATATTACACCTTTTTCAATTTTAGTTGCATACAAAGTCAATTGAGAATTTTAACTATAAGTATTGTAAAAATTCCTATTATTTCACCATAGAAAATAAAAAGAGCCACAGTAGAGAGAGAGGGAGAAAAGTATATAAAAGTAATAGGAGAACTTTTACTTGAAACATTTATTATTTTCAATTTTTCAAAATCAAGGTAAGATACTTTGTGCAAGTAATTTGTTTCCGTATGCTTATATATTCAGTAATTTATGCATAATTACAGTGGACCTTCGGGTTCGACCTAACCAAATGTGAACTATATAGGGCTCTTTATAACGAAATGTGAAATTCTACTGATGGGTGTGTCATGTGGTCATCGATATACTCCATAAGAAATGTGGTATAAAGTGTCTATGGAAACTAATGCTCACTCTTACAATAACTTTACAGATTAGTTTGGGTCGATTAGAACTATGATGGGATGGTGATGCGAGCTTCTAGAAGATTAGAATAAATAAAAACATTAAGTTTTTTTATCTTCATTTTATTAGTTAGTTTTATTTGTTCAAAAATATGTTATTTAATTAGTGATTATATTATTTTCTTAAAGATACAATTTTCATGTTTAGTTTAAATTTATGGACATTCCAGTAATTTTTTATTAAAAAATATTATTTCATTGTTCCGCATTTAATACAAAGAAAAGTGAATTTTTGGTAACATTTCAAGATTTATGAAAATTTGGAGTGTTACACACACTCTCATAATACATTCTTTAATGGCAAAATAATATAGAAAACATTAGAACTTCAAGTTACCAATTGCATTTTGAACAGCCTTATTACCTCTGCTATTTTTCATTTTGACGTATGTAAACCTCATATAATTGTATCACTAATGACGTAACATTTGTACCAATCAATTCTCCTATTACCCTTGCTTTAGAGGTGATTGATGAACGTGTAAAGGTTGAAACTATGCAAACTATCAAATTAGACAGAACCTGTTTTTAAGTTGTAGTTGCTGCCCAGTCTAGTTTCATTCATCATTTTGCAGCACCGCAAAGTCCATTGTGATTCTCTCCCATTTCTACACTGGATAGGTAATGGTTGTAAGGTTCATGCTAGCTTTTGTAGTTCTACCTTTTATCTATTGAAATGTCAAATATTGTCCCACTTATTCAGCTATTTCACATTTCATGTTCAACCACTAATAATGCAACTTCAAATCTCTATACATTTTAGTAGCTCTTGGATGAATATAATATGGTGTTGCATAGCTTCAAATAAAATATCATCTCGGATATTTTCTGCACCGGTACATACAACAATCCTCTAAGCTACAAGAATCATGTCGAATAGTAATCATCTGCATGTTGCTTTTGTTGAATTCTATTCGACAAAGTTGGCTGAAGTGCTAAAGTGCTAAGGCTGCAAGTTTAGTCTTCATAGATCCTTTCAATATCCAATTTTTGTAAACTCACCAATTTTGATTTTTGAGTCACAAATGATGCTGTAAAACTAGATATTGATTTTTTACTCAACGTATCAACTACAACATTAGCCCTACTAGGATAGTAGTTGATAACATAATCGTATTCTTTTACCAACTCTAGCAACCTCCATTGTCTCATATTCAATTCCTTCAGTGTGAATAAATATTTTAAACTTTTGTGATTGATACAAAACTCACATCGCTCACATACATATAATGTCTTCATATTTTAAGTGCAACACAACTGCAACTTCAAGTTATGTGTACGATAATTCTTTTCTCACCCTTTAAGTTGCCTAGATGCATCTACAATAACTTTACCATTTTGCATGAATACACATCCCAGACCATTTTCAAAACCGTTACTATAAACCACAAACCCTCTAATACCAGATGAAATCAAAAGAATAGGGGCCGAAGTCAGTCTTTTCTCTAATTTTTGGCAACTTTGCTCACAAGAATCTATCCACTTAAGCTTCGTATTCTTTCTAGTTAATTTCATTGAAAAATAAGCTATTTTTGAGAATGTTCCACAAATTTACGATAATAGCCGACTAAACCCATAAAACCCTAAAACTTGTGAAGGGTTGTTGGTCATTGCCAATTATTAATGGCCTTTACTTTATTTAGATCAACTGATATGTCCTCACCTATTATTGCACACCCATAAAATACGACTTTGTCTAACCAAAATCCATATTTATTAAATTTGGCATAAAACTAATTGTCTTTTACTATCCTCAAGTGTTCAGCATTTCTACTCTAGTACGATAATAAATAAGTATATTATCAATAAATACTATGACAAACTTATCCAGAAAATCCTTAAATGTTCGGTTCATCAAAGATACAAAAGCTACCGGGGCATTTGTCAACCCAAATAGCATCATAAAAAAACTCATATTAAACATTGTTTTAGGAATGTCCTCTTCTTTTATCTTTAGTCGATGGTATCCGGATCATAAATCAATCATAAAAAATATAGTTGTACCCTTAAGTTGATCAAACAAGTCCTCGAACCTCAGCAAATGATATTTGTTTTTTTAGCTTTACCTTGTTCAATTCTCGATAATCAATACACAATCTCATTGTACCATCCTTTTTTCAAACAAACAACAATGGTACACCCCAATCGTAAAAAACTAGGTCTAACAAAACCTTTAACAACTCTTGTAATTGTAATTTTAATTTTTTCAATTTGGTTGGGGCCATTCTATATAAATTTTGAAAATAGAAATTGTTCTTAGAGTTAAATCAATCACAAACTCTATCTCACGATCTGGTGGTATCCTATGTAAATCATTAGGAGATACCTCTGGAAAATCCTTATGCCACTGGTACATCACTAAGATTTAGATTGGGTTAGGCTTCAAAAGCCATAACAGTAACCAAGTACCCTATACACCCACTATCGAGTAACCTTTGTGCTTTCAATGCCAATATAATTGGGAATTAGAAACCTTTTCCAATCCTAATGATTGTAAATGGTTCATCCCCTAAAGGTTGAAATGTTTCTAGCTTCTTTTACAATCTATAGTAGATTGATATTTTGACAACCAATCTATACCGAAAATTATATCGTAATCTCTCATATATAACACAATTGTATCTATATAGAGTTTCGAGTTTCTGTAAGGATTATACATATTCTTAAAATCAGATTGATTTGTAATACATATCCAAATGGAATAGTCACACTATAACTGACCTATTGTATATTAGGTATCCTACCAACCCTCCTCACATACTCAGTAGACACAGATGAATGCATAGTTCAAGTGCTAGAATACCCAATATAGAAAATTTACCTGTTACAAGTGATGGATTTAACCTGGCATCTATTTTGGTAATAGTAAACACCCCAGCGGCACCTTCTTCTGCTCTGTAGGATTTGGATTACCTGGGCATACTCTAACAAGATGTCTTACCTTTTTACAAACATAACATGTCCTAGTCTCTATAGGACATGCTTCAGTATACTGTCCACTGCATCTTGGGCAAGATGATTGTGATGTAAAAGCTTTACCCCGATCTATCTTTAGACGCTTACATTGATTCCATTGTTGATGTCCTTGTCTTGGTTGAAACTTAAGTTTTAGACTCTGGCCCTAAAATGATCTTTTCTTGTCATTTTTAGGACAACGTTGTCCCTGGCCCTGTCTTAACTATCGTCGAACCTCCTACGTATGGCAAATTTGTTGCTATGCCTGTTCTACGATCAACGCCCTCTCTACTATTTGGGAATATGAAAATCCTTGAATTTCTACCATGTTAAATCTCTATATATTCTAGCCTCAATCCCTAAGAAATTGATATCGATACAATCGAGTGGACCATCCTCTTGTGATCACTAGAATTACATCACCTAACAAGTATCCCACTAGCAGCACCAATAATCATAATATCACAAATGCAAAATCAAATGGTCCATCCTTCCATGATCATCAAAGGTGCATCCTTTACCTTCCTTTGTGATCATCTGGAAAGTCTCACTTGCAATGCCAACAATTATAGCATAAGCATACCTTACATACCTTGGTGCCCTAGTAGAGGTCAATAAAACATTTTATAATTTAAATTCATTCTTTACAATCATGTCGTGATTGCTAAATTTTCGACTACAGACATGAAATGAATGCACATGCAAATGCTCATGAATAGTATACTTAAATAAAATGGATGCCATTTTGTTTTTGAAACATGTATTCAATCATTTTGACCAACATACAATATACAATAAGTTCATTATCAAAGTTATATAAAGGTCTTAATAATAATCGATAGAAAATAATCCAGCAAATACTATGTTCTTGCATCACAATTGCAAATGATCCTCATATTATTGTATTGTGATCATGTCACTTCAAGCCTCATGTCCGAAATATGTTGAAGACTTAATTAGTGTTTAGAGTAACCTTGATCAACTGAATCAGAATTTTTAACTTTATCAATAATAAGTTCGACACTTTAAAGATCAATTTAACAAATCAATATCCAACATCTCGATTAACCTAAATTTTCACTATAGCTTAATTCAAGATTCACCACCTAGGTTGAAGTAGTCAAAAACTAACACCATAGAAAGTTATAAAACGTCAACGATAAAATGTACTATTATAAGAGAAAGCAATTACGAACTATTTATGCAAATGCAAATGGCAATTTAAATAACAAATAATGCCTGAATTGTATAAGCCAAGTATGTAATGTAAAGCTTGGGGTATTGCAGCCCAGAGAGGTAGGAGGCATTGAAGAAAAAGGTTAACAAGCTGGTAGCCAACGACTTATCAGAGCTGCCCATTATCCCAAGTAGGTCTCCAACCCTATTCTTGTGAAGAAGCACATCGGCAACTGAAGGGTATATATAGACAACTCCAATCTTAATCAAGTATTCCCGAGGATTGCTTCTTCTATCTTCAATAAACCAACTCATTAATGATATGATGGGGCACAAGCTACTTAGCTTTATGGATGCCTTTTTAGACTATAATCTGATTTTAGTGTACACTTAAGATGAAGGGCATACTTTCTTCATCATAGATAATAGCCTCTACTATTAAAAAAATGATATCTTTCAGGTTGAAAAATGCCATAGCCATATATCAGAGGTTTGTGAACTAGATGTTCATCAAATCGATCAATAAGAACATGCAGGTGTAAATGGATGACATGTTGGTGAAGAGTCACAAAACTAAGGATCATATCAAACACCTTAAGTTTGAACCCTTTTAAGAGCCCTTTCAACTTTGCATCTGAAAAATTCTTAGGCTACATAGTCAACTAGAGAAGAAAAAAGGCTGATTCTGAGAAGTTTAAAGCCATAGCAGATATCAGCTAACCTCAAAAGTCAAAAGAGGTATAGAGTTTTGGCAACCCTGAGGCTCTTTATCTCAAAATCCATTGATAAAATGCTTTCCCTTATCCAAAGTCTCATAAAAAAAACAGGTTCAAGTAGACGTAGGACTGGGATGAGGCCTTTTAGTATTTGAAGAAGTACTTCAGCCATGTCCCTTTCTCTCCTAGTCTAAGATTGAAAACACATTGCTACTATACCCCGGTCATTTCTGAATAGGCCATAAGCTTTGTACTTGTAAGAAAAGAAGGAAAACACCTTTTTGTTATACCCGATCGTTTCTGAAGAGGCCATCCGCTTTGTACTTGTAAGAGAAGAATGTAACCAATAATTGCCTATCTATTATGTGAGTAAGGTGCTCCTATAAATGGAGACTCACAATATTGATATGGAGAAACTTATTATCTCCTTCATCTCTACTTTTAGGAAAGTTGAAGCCCCACTTCTAGACCTATATCATCTACATGCTAACAAACTTCACATTTAAGTAAGTTATCTAGAAGCCTGAAGCTTCTAGCAGGTTGATGAAATGGGTTGATGAGCTGAGTCAATTTGAAGTTATTTTAAATTCAAAGACCTCCATCAATGGTCAAGTAATCACAGGCTTTATAACTGAATTGACCAGTGTCTCTAAAATAGAGGCGATGATGGAACCCGTTGAGTTCCTAACTTGACTCGTCTTTGTCCATGGCTCTTCAAAAGAGGCAAGCTCCGGGGTAGTGTTGTCCTTATAAGTCCAGAAGGGCACAAGCATAATTGCATTTAAAGCCTCCAATAACTTAGTAGAGAATGAAGCTATTTTTGGTTGGACTCAAGCTAGCCTGTAAAATGCAAGTGAAGAGGTTACTTGCAAAAAATGACTCCAAGCTAGTGGTGAGCCAAGTTAATAGGAACTTTACTGCAAGGGAGAAGAACATGGAAACATGCCTAAAATAGGTTATGGAATTTTCTCGATTTTTGAAAAGTTGGAGCATGGAAACGTACCTAAAACATGGAAACATACCTAAAATAGGTTATGGAATTTTCTCGATTTCAGAGTTGCTTAAGATAGTACACATTGAGCACCTCTCTAGGCCATTTATTAGTAGTGGTACTGAAGTGATGTAGGTAGAAGACACCCCATCATGGATGAAGCAAATTATAGCCTTCATTAAGACCAAGTCCTTCTTAATGACAGTTAGAAAACCCATAAACTTAAATGAAGAGCAACATATTTTATCATTTAGGATAATGTACTATACAAATGAAGTTTCTCATTGCCCCTTTTTCGATGTACTGGAGGAAAAAAGATGACCTATGTTCTCAGGAAAATTCATGAGGGCGTATGTGGCAACCTTGTAAAAGGACACACACTCGCATAGAAGGTGCTTAACTAAAGATGTTATTAGCTTACTAAAAAAAAAAAAAGACTCCATTCAACTTGTATAAAAATGCAACAAGTGTCAGTGCTTTACTACAGTAGAGAGGTAACTTTTTTAGGAGCACACAGCTGTAGCGAGATCATAACCTTTCACCAAATGGAGGACTGACCTAATTGGACCATTGTCAAATGGAAGAGGAAAAACATGCTATGCTATTATCGCCATAGATTACTCTACCTTGTGGGTAAAAGCTAAACTTTTTTCATCTGAATGTTAGCATCTCCACTCAATTTTCTCTAACAACAAGAGACAATTTGACCCCACAAAGGTCAGAGAACTCTGTGAAGAGCTAGGAATAAAGAAGCACTTCTCAACTCCACATCATCCTCAAACAAATGGCTAGATTGAAGCAGTAAAAAAATCATCAAGTATACCCTAAAAATGAAACTTGATGTCTCCAAAGGAACATGGCTTGATGAGCTCCCTCAAGTATTGTGAGCTTCTGGACAATAAATCGAACCGTCAATGGAGAAACTCTCTTCTTTATAGCCTAAGGAGCCAAAGTTATGGCCAATGTGAAAGTAGGACTATCCTTAACTCATTGGTTGCACTTCAATGAGATCCCAAATGACGAGTCGAGGAGGCCAAAACTCGACTCCCTTGAAAAAAAGAGTAACAAAGTCATGAATAAAACTCGCCTCATATCACTAAAAATGGCCCACTACAATAATACTAAAGTGAAAATGTCATTCTGTACGGGGAATCTTGCTCTAAGGAAAGTATTTCTCTCTTCAAAAGAGTTAGGCGTAGGTATATTGGGCTAAACTAGGAACGTCCCTACCAAATAAAGAAGAACTACGCCCATATATTTACAAAGTTGAAGACTTAAATGAAAAAGAACATCCTTACCCATGGAACATAAAGCATTTATGCATGTATTACAAATGAGCTCCCTAATAAACTAGATGAACTCCCTATCTTTCATAAATTTTCTCATATTATGGAAATGATATTCAGCATATGAATCTTTTATTCCACCTCTCTAGGTGAGACAAGCTGTTTTTCTTAAGAACTTGCCTCTAAAGCCTACCAGCTATCTTCTCAATCTCTTGTAATGGAACCATCATCCTCATTTTTTGTCGCTTCAAAAGGAGAGGTTAGATGTCTCCCATGGAAAAATCACATTCGAAACTGATGGAATGTAGAAGACAAAGAGGAGGGAAATTGTTCAAGTAAAACACAACTGATTCATATGGCCATACATTTAGTATAATTCAAAATGATTTCCAACAACTATTCTACGTAACTCCACTCTTCCATACTTGGCTGCACAATGGACAGTTGCAGCACCTAACTTACTTGAATTATAATACATAAT